>JARHVA010008553.1:135000-177500 GCA_037957365.1 Torreya grandis | reverse complement strand
ACACTAGGGAGAGCTTAGTTGACAAACATGAATAAAACACACAACTAAAATGCAAAAGAGACTCTCTTTTACCTTCCTTGGATGCTCCAAAATTCTTGTTGTAGTGGCTTTCTTGGCTTGTGCTCATGAAGTCCTTGGTAATAGAAGCTTGGTTACCTCCATCTCTCCTTGGCACCTTTGGCTTATGGCTTGGCTTGGCTTTGAATTAATTTGGCATGGCAACACTAATTGCATGAAGCTTAGTAATCAATTTTTAATTACAATTTTACATAATCATGTCTTTAAATTCATGTGGTAAGGCCTCCTATTTATAGATTTTTGAGATTGATTAGAATCAACCTAAACCATCCATCTTAAGATTGAGATGTGTGGTTAAGGATTAATTCAAATTTTGGAATTAAGTTTGTAATCATCCTTATCATGACACTGGAAGAAGGGGAAATTAAGAGGCATTGAGGGCATCATGGAAGGTATTGATGAGGCATGGGAGGCATGAATCCTGATATTTGTGGTATTTATGGCCTAGGGATGTCTTCCCAAGAAATGAAGTCACTTGATGATGAAAATATTCAATATTTATTTCTAAAAAAAAGTTTTCAACAAGTTTTCATGGACTTTTTGATTAGGCTCTAGTTTGGTTTAATTAGGTCTTAAGCATGATTAAGCACTTTGTGCACAAATTACCCAAATTGATCAAAATGCCTTGTTATTGGTCCAAAATTTGAGTGGATTGGAATTGGAAGGTAATGTCAGATATGTTGGAATCATTATCCCATTTAGGATGTTATCAATAGAAAATAACAAAGGCATGCATCTTGTGTAGAATATTTGATAGGAAAGAGCAATCTAGAGCACTTAAGTATAAAATTGGCATTTTGAATCAAAAGGATTTGATCAAAGTTAGTTAGCCAATAAATTTCATTACTCCATTTAAGGATACCCTAGCCAAAATTAGCACTTGAATATGTCAATTTCAACTCATTTGATACATGTTTTAGTGTTTTTAGGCTGAATTATGCACTTTGGGTGGGAATTGGTCAAAATCCTAGTTGGAGGTTATTGGTGGCTAGATTTAGGTGTCTACAATGGTTAGGAGATGATCCTTGAGATGCTACTAAAGGATGTCATAATGATCAATATGATGTGTACCACATGGGTGCTAGAGATAATATATCTCTCCATATTTGGGAATATACCTAGGTATTATTTTTGAGGTATATCCTTATTTGAGGGCTGAGGAGTGATGGGATGTAAGGTGTCGATATATTATTGCATCTTATGATAATGCATGGATGAATGGTTATCTGTGCTATAGAAGCAACATATACTCTTGTGATTAGACTTGGTAGGTGTAATCACAAGAGGAGTGAAAATAGAAGTTGAGGAAGATTGGTGTAATGAAAAGTCTATAGTCTACTGATCAATAACTTTATGAATGTCACAATATGGTTGATCAAACCATTTGGTGGGCAAAAGAGATAATTGTAGGAAATGAAGTAAGCCATCACTAAGAAAAGGTGGGGCTAGTGGAGAGACTAGACAAGGCTCAATTGAAGAAGCAATAGGATTAAAAATAGGAATAAAATCAACTATATATTGAGTAAGAATAGGATCCTCATTAGGATATATTGAGGGAGGGGTGGGATACATAGAAGGATGAAGGACAATCACAAGAATCTCAAGGATATGTTGGATAGAGGGGTCTTGGTATCTATCAAAGTGATACGAACCAATCATATCATGCTACATAATCATACTCCTATGATGTTCTTCAAAAACTAGAGGTGTGTGCATCATCTCTACCCTATGATCAAGAAGAAAAATTCTAAAATTCAGAATAATATAGGAGGGAATACTAGAATATAGATTGAAATATTGAAGCAAAGAGGAATGATAACAAACAATTTCAGCATCTTAGGCTTGAACAAGACATCATAATAATGGATCATCTAAGGTATATCCATCACCATAATCAATTATATGAAGATCAATGGCATAGGTAGGGAATACCTTATCATTTGATGTGGTGTGATGAATGGAATACCAAGTCTTAGTTAAGACAATGAAGATATCATCATAAGGTGGTTGATGGGAATAAGGTTTAAAATAATATTGAAGATAAAAGATGAGATGGGGTGAGAGATCTGAAGTTTTAATCTTTATATTTATCTCATCAAGCTCATCATCATTAGAATCTAGGAGGTTAGTGGTTATATTCATAGTGAGTTAGGGGTGACCATTATAACCTCAAGTGTAATTTATATGAAAGTTAAATCATTGAGATTCGTTAAATGTAATGCTTGGCAAAGGTTCAAGGGTAACAATATTGAATACACCAAAGTCTTAGAATTGTTCAAAATTATAAGAATTAGTGTCACCATGAATCTTGTAGATGGCTCCATTATGAGTAAATTTTACACATTGGTAAGTGGAAGAGGCAACTCTTCTCATGCGATGAGTCCATGGACTACCAAGAAAAATGCTATAACATAGAGGAAATTTGTATATCATCACCTTCACATGAATGGTGATAGGTGGGACAATAATTGGGAACCACACACAACCTAAAGGAGGCATTTACCTTTGCTCATAGCCTTGATATGTACTACATGTGGATTTAAGATTACATTCCAAATATCCAAGGGTTTTGATAAAATAATAGAGGTAACACAAGTGTTGGATCTCTCATCAATTAAGCCATGTTTGACTTTGATATCACTAATTTGGACACTGATGAAAAGAGGAGGATCATCTGCATGGAGCAAAATCTCATCAGGGATCATACTAGCAATTGTGAATTTGAGGGAAAGATAAGTGTCTATTATTTCATCAACATATATGGACATATGTTTTCACTATTGTAAAATGTTATCTTCCAATCTAGATAAGGTGGATTTGCATCTTGCTAAGGGAGGACAAGGGATGTTTATTTTGAATAAAATATTCATATACGATTATGATAATGTAGAGAAGTCTGCATAAGTTTGAGAAATGGGATTTGAGATGGGAGATTAGTAAGTTATGTGATAGGGACCCACTCATCATAACCCATAATAACACTATTTGAAAGAGGTGCATAGTGTTGAAGGAGGTCCTCATAAGGAGGAGCTAAGGTGCACATGAATTTATGATGATAATAATTAAAAGGTTTAATTAGAGGATAAGTTTGTTGATTATCTTGATAAAAAGGGGTAGTTGATGTATGTTTGTTTTGAGATAGCTTAAAATAAGTGTTGATAGAGTTTTGAGCATCATTAGTGATAGATAAATAGGTTAGAGGGACAAAATAAATGGTATGAGAAGTGTTTTCCAAGGGGGATGTTGGAATTGGTTCATCAAATTAGATGAGGTCTTATTTCCCCAACTTTGTTAAGTGAGTTAGAGAAGAGTTTTGGATAATGTGAAAATTGTAAGAAAATTGAGGTGTGTGGATGGGTTAAGGATCAATTAAAACAACCATCCTTCACATGTTAGTCATATTGACCACATTCTCTTCAGGAGTTGGGTTAAGAAGACTATCAATATTATTGGTAGAAGGGGTAGGCTTGTCTTGGTTACCTTGGTGATTCAGAAGAGGATATTTATAGATGGAAAAATGAGCATCAACTTGGTTTAAATATTTAGATTTAGATAGTGTTTCATAGGATTTGAAGGTAATTTCATAGGATTGTTGATGTTTATAATAATAGAATCATGGTCATAATTGGGACCAAGAAGTAAATCCATAGCTAAATTACAAAGTTGCCTACAAGTCTCTTGAGAATGAAACCAACTAGTGTGAAATAAATAAAATTTATTGGGATCATACCAAGATTTCACGGGATGAGTGGGATCAATTTCTCACGAGAGAGGCCTAAGTAGACATTTTTGTAATTATACTAAGTAGAGATGTTTATGAACATTGTTGTTATTGGTTGAAGATAAATGAGGATTCATGATGTGGTTAGAAGGGGAAGCTTGTTCTAAAATTTGGTTAGGAACAACAGCTTGAATAGTATGAATGGTATCATAATAGTTAGTGACACCATCATTAGTAATGATTTAACAATTTTGAGAATATTGGAGTCTTATTCCTAACCTAATTAATGGTATGAGTTGACTAAATCAGTCAATAATATTACAATAAATAAATTACTAATTTCTATAATTTATTTGACATTCATAGCTTTTTTAAAATAATATTAAAAGAGGAGAAATGTAACTTATCTTAAAAATAGGATGATACAACTGAGATAGAGGTTGATACCAGTTATGTAAGACTAGGATAGTGTCGTGAACAAAGATTTGGATTTTTTTAGTGAAAGGATAGGAGTGAAAAAAATAGGAAACTTCGAGGTCTAATGTTATAGTCTAAGTCCTACCATTATTATCCAATCTAGTCATAGAGAACTAAGTTTTTTGGGTTTTATCCACTACCCTTATGTTAGTCTACCTATGAAATTTCAAACCTTGACTATCAATAGATATCCTTGTAGAGATGATTCAATATTGAGACTCTAGACCCTCATAGTGCTTGAATAAACTTGAGAAAGAAGGGAAGGTGTTAGTGTGTGTAAGATACACTAAACATGTATCTACACTCCCTTTGCAGGCATGTTGCCTACATACCAATACTTCAAAGAGGGATCAAGCCATATGTAGTTCTGCCACTTGATGTGCTTTATGAAATAGTGTTATGAAAATGAAAAAAATGGTAAATTGGGTGTGGTTGAGGTGGTTACAAACTAGTGTTATGGTTTGAATATGCTGGTAGCTATATTGGATGGATGTATGTAGAGAATAGGTAAATTTGCCTTAGTGTTCTTGCTTGTATTCTTGATTGCTTTTGTAATATTTTCTAGCCCATTCTAAATGAACTTTGAATAGGATTTTGTAAAGATCTATTGGTTATGGGTTAGATGTATTCATGCTATGTTTAAATAATGAAGAAGAGGAATTGGGAAAAAATGGTCATTTGAGCTCAAAATGTGATTAGATAGGAGCATTGTAAATGATACATCCTAGGGTCTAGCACTATAATCTAACTTGGCTTCTATTATCCTATAAGTATAGGACCTGGGGGGATGGAATAAGCATGGAAAATGGGGTCTAGATGAGTTGGAATTAGGTCTTTAAAGTATATGGATGACTGAGAATCAATAAAAAGATGTCTAGAAGGGTCATGAGAGCATGTAAGAGGGACTTATGGGTTGGGTGTCACAAACCACACTCAAGCTATCAATTTTGACATTTTATATGACTACATTTGCCCCCCCCTCCTTATACTAGTGATGCATCAAAGTCAAATACTAAGACAAAGGAAAAGTAGAAAGCATACCTGAACTTACCTATAAGGGTGAAACCCATGAAGCTATATGATTTTAGGTGTGCATAGAGAGAGAACATTATGAAACATAAATCTACAAGAGAAAATAAAGAATATATTATTTCTTACTAGATACAATATATCTAAAATAAGAATGTACAAAACTAGGTAAGAGAGAGAGGGAGAGAATGGAAGGAATACACCTCATTAGGTATGCAAACTAATACAAAACTTGTTGTGATTCTGAGTGATGTTGGATGATGCTAAGTAATGTTACAGCAAGAGTAATATCATGAACAGATTTCATTTTTAAATTCCTTGAAAGTAGCTCAAGAATTGAAAGGTTAGAACTTTGACTCCATCATTACCCACTAAGTGAAGCTAGATGGTCATGCGTGTACTAATCAATGTTTGGACTATGTGTCCAATCCAACTAAGTAGGTGGCTCAAGAATAGAAAGGCTAGTTAGAACTTTGGATCCATCATTGCCCCAAGAATTGAAGCTATAAAATAATATCAATATGAATGTGTGTCATATGAGATGGCTCATGAAGCCCATGAATGCTCTATAATTTGACAATATAGCATGTATAGCCGAATGTGTACTAAAAACTAGGCCAATCTTGGCCAACTCTGAAAGGAGGAGATTAGGCTTGTATGAAATCCACTCCAAAACTAGAAATTAGGCTTATGTAGAAGTCACTTAAGAATGTGAAATTTAGGATTGTATTAAATTCACTCAAAAATAATGCTAACCACCTGTAGATGGAATAAGGCACATAACTAATGAAAATGCCTACATAATATACTGAAATTGGAAAGAAAAAAAGTCATGTGTTGCGTACATTACTTCCAATTGCTGGTGTCTATAACATGTATTTTGATTTGGAAGTTATATCAACTTACCAATCTAAAATGAGAATTAAGAGGCTTCATACCACACATGATACCCCCTATATCTAGATTCTCTAAGAAAATTGTACTGAAACTACTAAATCTAGATTGATCTGTATTTGACAAAACTATAGCTGAGCTAACCTTTTTGCTTATTTCTAGAAAATATAGGTTTTTTCTATTTAGATAGGAGAACTAAAAATAAAATACCTTATTTTCCAACATTATTGTCCATATTTGGTGATATTGTCTTTTGCTAAAACCGATGACTGTTTTATAATCATCATTATTTTTTTGGTCTATTCTACCTGGTTTGACCTTTGATTCCTATTTTGAGTGTTCTAAAAACTAATTTTTTGATTGGTAGGAGCTCTTATCTCTGTGACAAAACCCTTGTTTATTGACCCCTCTTTTAGGGGTAGGAATGAAGACCCTACAATGACTAACCATAGAAAATAGAGGCTTGTAAGTGTGTTATGCTATGAAATACATGATATAGCAATGATAATTTAAATGATGTCCCAATAAATAACATAGTTTGTATTAGACATTATTAGATCAATAGGGGTATGCCTAGATAGATATAACAATCTAATAGGATGTACATTATATTAAACTAAATTTAGAAATGTTTATTGTTATTTTGTTAGTTGTTAAGGAGGAATGGAGCATGATGTCCATCATGGCACCCAAGAAATCAAGATTATGCATGATGTGGATCATGGAATTTCAATTAGTGAGAAGAAAACAAGCAACAAGCATACAAGTCAAGAAGTAAGAATCATACAAAAGTGGCCAAGGGGCCAAGCAAATAAGGTACATGGGCACATGTCACTCAAACTAGAAAGTAGGCATCTAAGGCATGTTCAAATATCGCATACACATACAATTGAAAACAAGAAAAGTTGGCATGAGGGCCATAATCACATAGAAGAGTAAAAGCAAAGGACATTAGTGAATGTCTTGAGGCACACACAAGAATAGAATAAAAGGACTTTGGTATATGTCCTAAGACACATATAGGAGATAAAACATGAACTAAGAAATGTAATCACATATATCTATGCAAAGGAAGAAAAGAAGTCATATAATATATTATAAATACAGTCACATCTAAATAATCAAAGTAAGAAGTGAAATTATAAAAGATATGGAGTATAAGACTAGGTATATGCGAAGAAATACACAAGTGATATATACTAGTGAATGTGGATAGAGTAATCTATATAAGCTAGTAAGTAATGTAAATCAACATAATAATTGGAGTGTGTGGTGTAGGAATGACATAACCTAAATGGTGTAGTCATGTAGAAGATGCCCTCAGTGGATAGATATATCGATATGTTTTTTAAATGTATGAAGTAGGATGCCCCCTTAATGGGTAGAGTGAAGCAATCAATGATCTAGAAGTCACTGCACACATTCAAGGAAGATCAAGTGAAGCATGGTAATGTAGATAAATCAACAAACAATAGCATATAACAACAAATATAAGTCTAACATGGTAGTATAAATGTAAATCATGGATACAATTGAAATGTTTTTATGTTTTTGAATTATTTGAATGTTTTTGTGTTTTAAAAATTTATATTGTTTTTGTTATTTTGACATATTTGAATGTTTTTGTATTTTTAACATATAAACTATGTGCAATTAATCATGAGGAGACTATGTACAAGAAATATTGAGAAGCTATGTACAATTAGGCAAAAATATACTATGTACAAGTAATTGAAAATAAGATATATACAAGAAAGATTTGAAAGAAATGATACTAACTGATGAATCTCATGAGAGACTCCATATTGTGGTGTCCTGTATTCAAGAGAAGGATCGTGTGTGATCATAAAACACAATTAAAGGGCTAAGACTATGGATCTGAAAGCTATGTATGCTATAAATGCTCTAAAATCTCTATAGTGGAGACTGAGTATGGCCCCCCTGTAACTTTGAGAAGTGGATGCAATTGCAGGGATCTTAGGGACCCATTTGGTAGTAGGAGAAGCTCTTTGAACATGTTCTCTAGGTGTAGAGGCATGAGACCTCAATGATACTACCCTAGGTGTGAACACTATAGATGGAAGTTGTCTATATTTCTGAAACTATGGCTACCCTAAAAGAGGCCTTTGTGGACATATATTAACTCTATATGTTGGTGTGGAAGGCCTCAACTATGTTTAAATCTAAACTGGAGGAAGAACTATAACTGGTGGAGAAGCTAAAACTAGTGGTGGAACTAAAAGTGGTGACTACAAAATTATAGATGGCTCTGAAGTGGGGAGTGGTAACTCATATGGAACTCTACTAACTGTAACAACTTGATTGGTGTGAATGAATTTCATGCTTCTATGAATTATAGAAGGTATTTCTCAAAGTTTCTAAATCCATGGTCGACCAAGTAACATATCAAAAACTCCTACACTAGGAACAATATTAAATGGTATGGCCACATGTGTTAGACCAACCTATCAAGGAAGTACAATCTCACTCAATGAACTCTATATATGCCCACTGAATCCAATGATAACTATATCCATCATGGTAATATCCTTCTATGATTATCCCAAATGTTGTAGTAATGTCATAGTGCACATATTCACATTGGATCCATTATCTATGAGAACAATATGAATAAGATGATTATGAATGTAAGCTCTAATAAAGAGTGCATGGTAATCCAAATCATCCTAAACTATCTCCTGATCTAAGAAGGAGATCAAAGGTCTAGCTAAAACTCTAGAATTATACACACCAATCATGTTACACAAAGGATATAACTCAATTGAAAGTGATATGTATGTAGTTAGTGGTGGATGTGCATGATATGCATGGTAAACACATGATGTATCCCCTATCTATTATCTATAATTTTGTGGGAAAGTATTTGAGAATATTTTTAAAGCTTTATCCTATGTTTGCTTTACCTAAGTAGGCTCAATTCAAGTGCCAAGATTAATAAAGTTACCATTTATCAAGTCATGTATCTTGTATTTCATATTGATGCATCTATTTGTTATGTGGTCTAGTGCCCTGTTAAAATCAAAAAATGCATTATGATCATATCCCCATTGAAGAGGCTTTGTTGGATCAAATTATTGAATAAGAGGGAGAAATATGATATTACATTATAATAACTGCTATAAAACTATGTCTAAAGATACTGACAGATTGGTAAAAATTTATTAAAGAGGTGCTGATAAAACCACTCACTGAGGAGGCTCTAAAATTACATTAACTATAAGTTGATTTTGAATATTGCTATCATTGACCTTTACTTTGGATAGGCCTTTGATGTTACTCTTGTTTGTTATCTCAGATATACTCATGTACTTGAGTTTATCTATTTAAATTATTTTGACTTCCTTTTCCTTTAGTTTATGGAATAACTTAGTGAAGGAAGAGAACCTTTTGAACATTATTGATTTATGAAAATATGGTAGAAGACTCTATTTGAAGCAATCTTGTAACTCTTGATCAACCATGGAGATAGCCATCTTAGCCAAGATAGTCTTATATCAAATAACATAATCTATGAGATGCTTATTTGAGCTTTGCTTCTATTACGCAACCTGGGCATAGGAAACCTTATCACCAATGTTAATGTTGAAATTAGCTAGGAACATGTCAACTAGATGATTGAATGCATTGATTGACTGATTCAGTAGACTATAGAACCATTAGAAAGCATAATATTATAGACTCTATGGAAATAACTTAGTTAGTATCTAGTCATTTGGCACATAGTTTAAGCATGCTACATGAAAATATCTCAAGTGTGTCTCTGGATCACCCTTTCTATCATATACAGTGAGCTTATATTAAAGAAAACCTGGGGGAAAGAGTGTAGAAGTAATATGGTGTGTTAATGGTGTATGAAGTAGAGTAAAAGAATCCAAGGCCTATGTAGGTCTAGAGGCATCATGCTCAATATGGAGCACCTTAGATTAAAGAGATTTTATTTATCACATAAGGGAAACCACATCAGGAGATAAAAATGTACTAATTATAGCTGGTGGTGGCATAGAGGAAGGTTGGGCTACTATAGGGGGTTGTCAAAACATAATTTCCCCTGTGGTCTCATTTACAATTGGTAATTTTGAAAGAATGGAAGACTCAACTTGTTTAACCTTTTTAATTTTCATGATAGATTGTAGAATACGAGTATGATCTTGAGGCTGTTCCCTGAGTCTTTCTCAAAAAATTTGTAGGATAAAATATTTGTTGAGGAAAACTTCATTATCAATAGTAGGTGGAAGTGGATCATGAATCTGATGTGGTGGGTCATGAACATCAGTGTTTGTATCATCATTGTTATTCTCATACTGCTCATTGTCAAAATTATCCTCATAGAATTGGTGTAACTGGATGTGTAGGATCTATAGCAGGAACTTGAGCTAGTTGTTTATCCATGGTATATTTTCAAGTTGAAGGAATCTGAGTGAATTTAGGAGGGTTGCCACTAAGTATTGTACTTCATCTCAAAATAAGATATATAAGGAGCTTAGGTGGCATAAGGAAAATAACTTAAATAATGAAAGAAAAGATTAAATAGATATAATCTAAACAACAAACTAGAATATGCACAAAAAGGATACAAAACTCACAAAGATGTAAGGTGGCACCTGAAAAGCAATGGGACCTAGTATCTGCAATTAGAGTTTTAAAAAATGATATATATTAAAATCACTAAGGAATTTTAATATTTAATGTGAATTTTTGATTTGAATATGTAGATAAAAAATCAAAAAAGTATTGGACAATTTTTGATTTAAAGGGACCTAGTATATGCAACTAGGGTTTGGAAGAAAATGATTTTTTTAAAATTAATATAGAAATTTAGACTTAGTTTGAATTTATGATTTAAATATGTAGGAAAAAAATTTAAAAAAAATTGGAAATTTTTTGATTTAAATGGACCTAGTAAATGCAACTAGGGTTTGGAAGAAAATAATTTTTTTTAAAAAATTACAATGGAGTTTTAAAAATTAATGTGAATTTTTTATTTAAATATGTAGGTAAAAAATCAAAAAAATATTGGAAAAATTAGCAAGGAATATACCTTAGGGTTTCTAGGGTTTTTATGTGCAAATAAAGTAAATCAAGTTCACCAAATGATTTAACTATTTTGGGAATAATGGAGTTTTTCTCTTATTTTAGTTAAGGGTCTGAAATAATAAAATAGTAAATAATATTGTAATAAATAGAGTACTAATTTATATAATTTATTTGACCTTTTTATCTTTTTAAAAATAGTAATGAAAGAGAAGAAATGTAACTTATCTTAAAATATGGCTGATACGACTGAGATAAAGGTTGATACCAACTGTGTAAGACTAGGATAGTGTCATGACTAAGGATCTAGCTTTTTTTTGGTGAAAGGATAGGAGCATCAAAAATAGGACACTTCAAGGTCTGATGCTATAGTCCAAGCCCTACCACTATTATGCAATATGGTCATAGAGATATAAGTTTTCTATATTTTATCTACTACCCTTATGTTAGTCTACCTATAAAATTTTGAACCTTGACTATCAATGGAGCTCCTTGTAGAGTTGATTAAATATTAAAACCCTAGACCTTCATAGTGTTTAAATAAACTTGAAAAATATGGGGGGTTAGTATGTGTATTATGCACTAAACATGTATCCATACCTCTTGTGTGGGCACACTGCCTCATACCAATACTCTAAAGAGGGATTAAGCCATATGTAGTTCTCTCACTTGATGTGCTTTTTTATGAAATAGTGTTATGTAGATGCAAAAATGCTAAAATAGGTGTGCTTGAGGTGGATATGGATTGGTGTGAGGGTTTGAATATGCTAGTAGTTATATTAGATAATTGTATGCAAAGAATAATTAAATTTACCTTACTGGTTTTGCTTGTATTCTTACTTGATTTTGTAATATTTTAAAACCCATTCTAAATGAAATTTGAATGGGATTTTATAGAGATCTATTTGTCATGGGTTAGATGCATTTGCATTAGACTGACATAATAAAGAAGAGGAAATAGGAAAAAATGATCATTTGAGATTAAAATATGATTGGATAGGAGTTCTAGAAATGGGACACCCTATGGTCTGGTGCTGTAGTCCAACTTGGGTGCTATTGTCCTACAGTTATAAGACCTAGAGGGATGGAATAAGAATGGAAAATGGGGTTTGGTTGAGCTAGAATTAGGTCTCAAAAGTCTATAAATGATTGAGAATCAACAAAAAGGTGTCTAGAAGGGTAATGAGATCATGCAAGAGGGACCTATGGGTTAGGTGTCACAAGCCACACTCAAGCTACCAATTTTGACATTTTATATGACTGTATTTTCCCCCTTTATTCTAGTGATGTAACAAAGCAAAATACTAGGATAAAGGAAAAGTAGAAACCATACCTAAATTTTCTTGTAAAGGTGAAACCCATGAAGCTATGTGATGCTAGGTGTGTATAGATGGATCACACTATGAAATGTAAATATATAAGAAAAAATAAAGAATAGATCAATTCTTACTAGATATACTATATTTAAAATAAAAACATACAAAGCTAGGTAAGAGAGAGAGGAAGGGAAATGAATTAATACACCTTATCATATATACTAACGAATACAAAACTTGTTATGATACTGAGTGATGCTAGATGATGCTGAGTAATGCTTTACCGAGAGTTATATCATGAATGAAGTTGAGTGCTCAATTCCCTGAAAGTGGCTTGAGAATGTAAAGGATATCCCTTTGGCTCCATCATTGCCCACTAAGTGAAGCTAGGTGATCATGCATGTAGTAATCTATGTTTGGACTATGTGTCCAATCTCTCTAAGTAGGTGGCTCAAGAATACAAAGGCTAGATAGACCTTTGGCTCCATTGTTTCCTTGTAAAGTAAAGCTATAAACTGATATCAGTATGAATGTGTGTCGTATGAGATGGCTCTTGAAGTCTATGAATGGTCTATAATATGATAACATGGCATAGATATTTGAATGTATACTAGAAACTAGGCCAATCTTGGCCAACTCTGGAAGAAGGATATTAGGCTTGTATGAAAGCCACTTTGAAACTAGAAATTAGGCTTATATAAAAGCCACTCAAAAATGTGGAGGTTAGGCTTGTATGAAAGCCACTCTAAAATGATGCCAACCACTTATAGATGGAATAAGGTGTAGAACTACTGAGAATACCTAGATAATATACTAAACTAAAAAAGAAAAGAAGTCATATGTGCCACACATATTTCCCCCAATCACTGGTATCTATAACATGGATTTTGATCTAAAAGTTATATCAACTACCTAATCTGAAATGGGAAGTGAGAGCCATGATGCTATAAATGATGGCTCCTATATCTAGATTCTCTAAGAAAATCATACTGAAATTATTAAATCTAGACTGATCTATATATAAAAAATCTATATTTGAGTTGACCTTTCTACCCATTTTTAGAAAATTTGGGTTTTTTGCTATTTGGATAGGAGTACCAAAAATAAGACACCCTACTATTTATCAATGTTGTACATATCTGATGTTGTTTTCCTTTGCTAAAACTGATCATTGTTGTGTAATCATCACTATTTTTTTGGGCTTTTCTTCCTAGTTTGATCTTTGATTTCTATTTTGAGTGTTCTAAAAACTTATTCTTTGATATTTGTGATGAAACCCCTATTTGTTTCTCCCTTTCTTGAGGGTAGGAATGAAGACCTTGTAATGACTATCCATAAAGAAATAGCCCTGCAAGTATGTTATTCTATGAAATACATTATATAGTAATGATAATCAAAATGATGTCTCAAGATATATCATACTTTTTATTAGAGATTTTTATATCAATAGGGGTATGCCTAGATAGATATAACAATGTAATAGTATGTGTAATGTATTGAACTAAATCTAAAAATGTTAGTCATTAGTTTGTTAGTTTTCAAGGAGGAATAGAGCATGATGTCCATCATGGCATCCAAGAAATAAATATAATGCATGATATGGATCATGGCATTGTAAACAATGAGAAGAAAACAAGCGAAAAGTATACAAGGCAAGAAGAAAAAAGCATACAAAAATGTCCAAGCAGCCAAAAAAAAAAGGGACATGGGCACATGTCACTAAAACTAAAAAGTAGACATACAAGGTATGTTCAAATTCCACATAAACATACAATTGAAAACAAGCAAAGTTGGCATGAGGGCCATAATCACATAGAAGAGTACAAGTAAAGTATATTGGAAAATGTCCTAAGGCACATATAGGAGACAAAATATGAAATAAGAAATGCAATCATATCTATTTATGTAAATCAATAAAGGAAGTCATTTAATATACTAAAAATACAATCACATCTAACTAATCAAAGTAAGAAGTGAAAGTATGCAAGACATGGAGTACAAAACTAGGTATATGCAAAGAAATACATAAGTGATATATAATAGTGAATGTCGATAGAGTAATCTATATAAGCTAGTAAGTAATATACATCAACATGATAACTAGAGTGTGTGGTTTAGGAATAACATAACCTTGATGGTGTAGTCATGTAAAAGATGCCCCTAGTGGGTAGATATATCAATATGTGTCTCAAATGTATTAAGTAGCATGCCCCCTCAATGGGTAGAGTGAAGTAATCAAAGATCTGGAAGTCACTGCACACATTCAAATAAGATCAAGTAAAACATGGAAATGTAGATAAATTGACAAACAATAACATAGAACATAAATGTAAGTCTAGCATGGTAGTAGAAATATAAAGCATGGATAATGCATAAAATTGAAATATTTTTTTTGTTTTTGTATTATTTGAATGTTTTTTTATTTTGAAATGTTATAATATTTTTGGTATTTTGACATATTTGAATGTTTTTGTATTTTTTACATATAAAATATGTATAATAAATTATGAGGAGACTATGTACAAGAAATATTAAGAAGCTATGTACAAGAAAGCAAAAAGAAACTATGTACAAGTAATTGAAAATAAGCTATATACAAGCAAGACTGGGAAGAAATGATACTAACCAATGAGTCTCATGAGACACTCCCTATTATGGTGTCCTATATCTAGGAAATGGATCATGTGTGATCATGAAGCATGATGAAAGGGCTTAGATTATGGCTTTGAAAGCTATGTATGTTATAAATGCTCTAAAATCTCTATAGTATAAATTGACTATAAGGTTCCCCTATAACTCTAAGAAGTGGATGCAATTATAGGGATCTTAGGAACCCATATGGTATTAGGAGAAGCTCTCTAAACATGTGATCTATGCATAGAGACATGAGACATCAATGATACTACCCTAGGTGTGAGCACTATAGCTAGAAGCTATCTAGATTTGTGAAACTATGGCTACTCTAAAAGAGGCCTCTATGAATGTGTATGAAATCTATGTACGAGTGAAGAAGGCCTCGAATGTGTCTAAATATAAAGTGGAAGAAGAAATATAACTTGTGGAGAAATTGAAATTAGTGGTAGAACTAGAATCGGTGAGTGCAAAATTGTAGATGGCTCTGAAGTGGGGAGTGGTAACTCATATGGAACTCTACCAACTATAATAACTTGATTAGTGTGAATGACTTTCCTATATCTATGAATTGTAAAAGTTACTACTCAAAGTTTTTAAATCCATGGTTGACTAAGTAACATATAAAAAAAAAAATCAATAGGAATAATAGTAAATGGTGTGGCCACATATGTTGAATCAACCTGTATAGGAAGTACAATCTCACTCAATGAACTTTTTGTGTGCTAATTGAATCTACTGATAATTATGTCTATCAAGGTAATATCCTACTTTGAATATCTCAAATGTTGTAGTAATGTCATAGTTCACATGTTCACAATAGATCCATTATTTATGAGAACACTATGAATAGGATGATTTTGAATGTAAGCTTTGATAAAGAGTACATGATAATCTAAATCATCCTCAACTATCTCCTACTCTGAGAATGAGATACAAGGTCTAGATAGAACTCTATAATTATACACACCAATCATGTTATGCAAATGATGTGACTCAACTGAAGGTGCTCTCTATGTAGCTTGTTATGGATGTGCATGATATGCATAGTGAAAACCTAATGTATAAGCTATCTCTTATTTAGAATGTTGTGGGAAAGGATCTAAGAATAGTTTCAAATATTTATCCTATGTTTTATTTCCTTTAGGAGGCTCAATTGAAGTGCCAAAATCAATAACATTACCATTTATCAAGTTATATATCTTGTATTTCATATTGATGCATCTATTTATTATGTGCTTTGGTGCCTTGTGAAAATTACAATATGCATTCTGATCATATCCCTTTGGAATAGGATTTTTTGGATTAACTTCTCAAATAGGAGGGAGAGATATGATATTACATTCCAATAACTACTATAAAACTATGTCTAGAGATACTAGTATATTGGTAAAAGTTCATTGAAGAGGTTCTAATAAAAGCACTCGCTAAGGGGGATCTAAAACTATATTTATAGGTTGATTTTGACTCTTGATATCATTGACCTTTACTTTGGATGGGAATTTGATGTTAATCTTGTTTTTTGTTTCATATATACTCATGTACTTGAGTTTACTCATTAAAATTAGTTTGACTTCTCTTTCCTTTAGTGTATGACATAACTTAGTGAAGGAAGAGAACCTTTTGAACATTATTGATTCATGTAAAGTTGGTAGAAGACTCTATTTGAAGAGATCTTGTAACTATTAATCGGCCATGTAACTAGTCATCTTAGCCAAGATAGTCTTATATAGAAGAACATAATCTATGATATGCTTATTTGACCTTTGTTTGTAATGTACAACTTGGGCATAGGAAACCTTATCACTAATGTTAATGCTAAAATGAGCTAGGAACATATTGGCTAGAGGATTGAATGCATTGATCGACTGATTTGGTAGACTATAGAGCCATTTTAAAGCATAATACTTTAAAATCCATAGAAATATCTTGGTTAGTAGCTGATAATTTGGTGCATAGTCATATCATGCTATGTGAAAAGCTCTCAAGTGTGTCTCTGGATCACCCTGCCATCATATAGAGTGAGCTTGGGTTGAATAAAACTTGGTGGTAAGGGTGTAGAAGTAATATTATGTGCCAATGGTGTATGAAGTAGAGAAAAAGAAGCTAAGGCCTATGTATGTTGATAGTCACCTTGCTCAAGATGTAGCACCTTAGATTGAGGAGATTTTATCTCTTGCACAAAATCAGCCACATGAAGAGATAAAGATGTACTAGTTGTAGCTAGTGGTGGCATAGAGGAATGTTGGGCTGCTATAGGGGGTTTTTGAGGCATTGTTTCCCTCATAGTGTCATTTATAACTAGTTGATTTGATGGAATGGAAGACTCAACTTTTTTAGACTTTTTAATTTCCATGATAGATTATAGAATAAGAGTATGATCTCAAGGTTATTCCTTGAGTCTTTCTCAAAAACTTTGTAGGATCAAATCTTTGTTGAGGAGAACTTTATTACCATTAATAGGTGGAAGTGGATCATGAATATGATGTAGTAGGTCATAAAAATTAGTGTTTGTATCATCATTATTATTATCATACTACTCATTATCAAAATTATCCTCATGGAAATTGGTGTAATCTAGATGTGTAGGATCTATAGCAAGAACCTAAGCTAGTTATTTATCCATGGTATATGGTCAGGTTGAAGGAATCTAGGTAAATTCAAGAGGGTTACCACTAAGTATTACACTTCATCTTAAAGGAAGAGATGTAAGGAGATTAGGTGGCGTAATAAAAAAAAACTTGAATAATAAAAGAAAAAAATTAATAGATATAATCCAAACAATGAACTAGAATATGCATAAAATCGATACAAAATTCACAAACATGTAGGGTGATACCTAAAAAGCAATGACACCTGGTATATGTAACTAGGGTTTTGAAAAAGAATATATTTTAAAATTACTAATGAATTTTAAAATTTAATGTGAATTTTTGACTTGAATATGTAGGTAAGAAATTAGAAAAATATTGGACAATTATTGATTTAAAGAGACCTAGTATATGCAACTAGGGTTTGGAAGAAAATGATTTTTTAAAAATTACTATAGAATTTTTAAAATTTTGTGTGAATTTATGATTTAAATATGTAGGAAAAATATCATAAAAATATTGAAAAAAAACTAATTTAAATGGACCTAGTAGATGCAACTAGGGTTTGGAGGAATTTTTTAAAAATTACTATGGAATTTTAAAAATTAATGTGAATTTATTATTTAAATATGCAGGTAAAAAATTAGAAAATTATTAGAAAAATAAGCAAGGAATTAACCCTTGAGTTTTTATGTGTAAACAAAGTAAGTTGGGTTCACCAAATGATTTAACTATTTTGGTAATAATAGATTTTTATTCCTATTTTAGTTAAGGGTCTAGAACAATAAATTAGTAAATATTGCAATAAATAGAGTACTAATTTGTATAATTTATTTAACCTTTGTAGCTTTTTAAAAATAGTAATGAAAGAGGATAAATGTAACTTATCTTAAAATTAGGTTGATAAGACTGAGATAGAGGCTGATATTGACTATGTAAGATTGTGATAGTGTCATGAATAAGGATCTAGCTTTCATTCAGTGAAAGGATAAGAGCACCAAAAATAGGACACTTAGGGTCTGGTGCTATAGTCTATGTCCTACTACTACTATCCAAATTGGTCACAAGGATCTATGTTTTCTAGGTTTTGTCCATTGCCTCTGTGTTAGTCTTCTTGTGAAGTTTTGAACCTTGAATACCAATATAGCTCCTTGTAGAGCTAATTCAATATTGAAACCCTAGACCTTCATAGTGCTTGAATAAAATTGAGAAATAGGGGGATTAGTGTGTGTAAGATCCACTAAATTTGTATCCACACTCCTGGTGTGGGCATGTTTCCTACATACCAATACTCTGAAGAGGGATAAATCCATATGTATTTCTCTGACTTGATGTGCTTTATGCAATAGTGTTATGCAAATACAAAAATGCTAAACTAGGTGTGATTGAGGTGGCTAAGGACTGGTGTGAGGGTTTGAATATGCTAGTAGTTATATTGGATGGTTTTATGTAGAGAATAGGGAAATCTTCCTTAGTGGTCTTATTTTTATTCTTAATTGATTTTGTAATATTTGCCAACCCCTTATAAATTAACTTTGAATGGTATTTTATAGAGATCTATTATTCATGGGTTAGATGCATTCATGTTAGGATGACATAATGAAGAGGAGGAATTAGGAGAAAATGTTCATTTGATCTCAAAATGTGATTGGATAAGAGTGTTATAAATGGTACACCTTAGGGTCCAATTTTATATTCCAACTTGGGCACTATTATCTTATAGGTACAAGACGTAGGGGTTAGAATAAGCATGGAAAATAGGGTTTGGCTGAGTTGGAATAAGGTCTTAAAAGTATATGGATGATTAGGAATCAACAAAAAAGTGTATATAAGGGTCATGAGAGCATGCAAGAGGGACCTATGGGTTTGGTGTCACAAGCCACACTCAAGCTACCGATTTTGACATTTTATATGACTACAAGTAGCACGATGATTCTTATTCTTAAGTAACATGTGAGTACCCATAGAATGTTGGGATGGATTGAATTTATTCATAAGTAAATATTGATTCTTGGCTTGGTTAATGACCTCTTCCAAAGTATGTGGAGAGAGAGTTTGGACCTGATATTGTAACTTGGGAAAAATATCATTGATAAACATATGAAAAAGGTTGTCATCTACCATATTATCTTCAAAAAATTTATATAAGTTCTTTCATTTTTTGATAAAGTCTTGTGTAGTTTAAGTTTCAAGTTGTTTATAATTGATAAAATGGGCCAAGGTATTCTCAAGGAGATCACTAGTTTGTAACTCTTAGACTAGAACACTGACTAAGTCTTCCAAAATAGTGATTTAATAAGATTTGAGTTGGTTGTACCAATCTTAAGCATCAACCTTGAGAGTTTTTACTAATATCTTGGTAGGGGAAGATGTATTTAACTTGACCCAATATTTATATAGATTTCCTAATGTTTTTAAGTGAAGTGTAGTTTTAATTAACCCATTGTAAGAAATGGTAGGGGTGATACCTTCTATATTGATATTAATAATTTGAGATGTGAGAGGCTCATTTCGAAGATGCTTGATTATTTTTTTAATAAAAAGAAGTTGAGGGATAATATTACCATGGGAATCTCGAAGAGAAGGTGGGGAAACATTTTGGTTATACATGCCCAATGGCATCTGTTGAGGGTGGGTTTGAATATGGATAAGATGATTTTGCATTTTCATCATTTGATTTGTATTATTAGCTTGGAAATAATTCATTTGATTAATAGTATATAATATGAGTTTATGGTTTTGAGTTTCATTATTGGCATTATTTTAAGTATTATAATTGGTAGTAGTGATTTGGGTACCACTATGGGTGTTAGTAAGAGATTGAGAAGAACTATTAGTAAGTGCGGCACTAGTGGCATAATTTACTTGTGTGGAAAAAGATGCACTAATAGAAGGATGAGTAGAAGCATCACTATATCCATGATTTCCATGGGTATTAAATAATGCACTGGTAGAAGAATTAAGAATAGTGGGTCTTAAGAGGCCCACTAGATGTAGAACCTACCATGTTAGTAAAGATACTAGGCATTGAGGTGGAGGAAATAAAAGAGAAAGAAGTCATTGAATGAGAATGGGTTAAAATAGATGGAAGAGGTTAGGAGGAAAATAATTTATCATCCCCAAATCCATGTGAGAACATATGATAAGGTGAATGGGGCTCCTCAACTTAACCAATTATCATGAGATGGTAAATAGTAAAAGGATATTTTCCTTGATGTTGAGCAAACTCATTGATGAAGAAAATCATTTCTGGTGTATACTCTAATTTGGGTTGATATTCGAATGATAAGATATGGTTATGAAGTGAATAGGAATGAGGAGGGGTCCCATAGTTTGTACTGTGAGTGGATACATACACATTACTTTCATTTAGGGTAGGAGCCACAAGATACTTATGGGAGAACCTATTAGGGTTGGTAAGACTTATCATATCTATTGAATTCAACTTGGTGTTATCTTCAAATAGGAAGTTCATGATGAAGGAGAGATATTAGGGAAGGCAATGATGATGTAAAGCAAAAATATACAAAAGATATATAAGAGTAAAAAGTTGACTAGGTCAACCTAGTTTTGTAAATAAGAGGTAGAAAAGTACAAAATAGACCATGTTAACTTATTACTAGAAACATGATAACAAACATTATAATAAGGATATATATTCAACTAGGTTTACTTAGTACTATAACCTGAGAGGTAAAAAATAGTATTATCAACCAGGTTAACTCAGTACTATAGTTAGGGAAAAAGATAGTTTGTAAGAGACTGTGTCAAATAGAATGATAGTGTACTAAAAATAGGAAAAAAAATCAATTTAATTAAAGTAAGAAGTGAAAGTAAACACACAAATAATTAGATCCATGAGAGTGATCCATTTGGCACACACCATAAAACCTTACACTAATTTTGGCCAATGCAAGTTTTTTAAATACAACATAGAGTGAGTAAAGAGTAAAAAATGAACTAAAAAGTAAATGCTAACTAAGTAGTCATCTTGAGTGTTGTTAGATTATTATAAAGTGTTATTTTAAGTGTGATAGGAAAGTTGGATTAAAATAGGTAACTAAAAAGTAATCCATGGATGGTTTTAGGATGTTTAGACTAAAAAAGATCTATGTTGAAAATGGTACTAGCTTGGTATTGGGGCCTACCCCATCACTTCACAATCTCAAAATGATAAGGGTGTTAGGTGATTTGATAATATACACCATTAACCACATGTTTATACTTGTATAGAAAACCAAGTCATCTTCCCCCTTAGTGATGAAATCCAAGTAGGTAGGCCTTGGATAGACAAATGTATAAATGCATTTTCAAATTATATGATTTGGTAGTATGTGAAAAAATAACAAAATAGTGAAAATAAATATTATATTAAAAAACCACCTAATTAGACTATGTGAGCTACTCTATACATGAAAAAAACTAAAAATGAAAATGTGAATTAATTACTAGCATAAAGTTGTTAATTCCCAATTTAAGCATGGTACATAGTCAATTTAGTCAAAAATGTATGAAAACATTATATAACAGAGTAAAAAAGGTCACTATTGTACTAAAGAAGCAAGAGTCCTTAAGAACTAAGTCAACCAGGTCAATCTAGTCTTTCAGATAGAAAAAAAACTATAGATATAGGTATACTAGGTCGACTTAGTTTGTTGTAGGATTGTAGTTTATAAGACTGAAAAATTATGTAAAATAGAACTAAAATGAAGAACTAAATTGAAATAGAGAGAAATAAAGGAACCTTGGTGGGATAGAAGATGCTAAGGATTATGCAATTTTTGTTGAAATTCCTTAAATGTTGCTTTCACGTTCTACCAGCTATGTTAATTGGGTCAACCTAGTTCTATGTTTTCCTATTTGTTGAAGCTTATTTAGGATTATTGAGTCAACCTGGTGGACCTAATTTGTTATCTAGAAGCTGAATATGATGCTAAGTTAACCTGCATGACTTAGTTTACTATTCTAAAGCTGAATAAGAGACTAAGTTGACCTATTCAACATAGTCTATTATCTAAAACTGAATAAGATTACTATGTCAAACTATTCAATCTAGTAACCTGCATCTGATGAAAACCTACATATAAATAATAGAGTAATTTTTTATGTGACTATGTGTTAAACTTGGGCATAAAAGTTAGAAACTATACCAGCCTAGTCAACCTAATATCGTAAATATAGAAAAATAATAAAATGATAAAAATTAAAAATGTGAAAGAAAAATTGCAAAGTTTAAATTCACATCAGGTTCGCCAGAGTGTATGTAATGAGAAATGCATTAGATATACAATTCAATCCTAGCTAAGAGAAGATGGATCCTACTTACACTTTTAATTGGGGATACATTATATAATCGAGGTCATTATCAATATGGATATGTTAGACTGAATTAGGGGATCTATTATCACTAATATTACTAGGGAGGGTCCCAAAGTCTCTAATCAAGCAAAAATATGAGATAACCCTAACTAATTCCTATGTTTTCATATTCACCAAACTAATAACAAATAAAGCAAAAAGTCTAATCTAGTTCTCACCAAAGCTTGTGGAATAAAGTGAGGTTAATAAACAATAAAATTAAACATGCATAGAAGAAATATACTCATGTCAATGTATACGTAATCCTAATACACGGAAGAGAAGTGCAAATACATATCTATCTACTCTTATAAAGGAGGAACAAACTTAGGAATATTTACCTTTGAAGATTAACCCACTGAGTCTCAATCTCTCCCTTGACCAAAGTGCTTGACAAGAGGTTGTTGTGGTATGTCAGAATGATAAGGATAAATCTACTCTAGGCTACAAAACCTTTCAATGCATCCAAAAGTCTTCTCCAAAAAATAAGATCCATATCTTTAAATAAAGTATGAACTCTAATCTTGCTCCTCAAGTAGAATGGTTGATATGGTTGACCTAATTGACCTAGTATCATTATTGATAAAAACTCACTATGTCATGTACTACATCAGCTAGGGGCCAACCTAGACCCTAAATAACTTTTGTCAATAAGAGTACAAGGTCAACATAACCATCATAGTCGTGCAAACTACCAAAAAGTGTTTTAGGTTAGAAAAAGGGTTACTGAAGGTGGTAAAAGAATAGAGGAGTGTGAAAAAGAGAAATCCAATCTTAGAGAATGATTTTTAGGAGACAAATATTTAGATAAAAAGTGGTAAAAGGGACAACAATCTCGCAAAGTGTTGTGGAGACTAATTACCTAGTGAATACCAAATTCTTGAGTCTAATTAACATTAATTATCAACCCATGGTGCATACGATTTTCAAGGATGTTGGTACTATACATGTATTATTTATTTATAAATTATCTTATTTTAATAATTGTAGTACAATGAACTTATGTTGAATTTACTAGATATTTATACTATGAAATTATTATGATAGAAATACAAAAATACTTCACACTTATAAATCATAAATTCATCACACTTTATATAATCAAATTAATAATGAAATATAATTATACACTCTTAACTAAGGAGGGTTAGGATCTTCACTATAACTCCTTTCGAGGGGGCCCTTCCTCATTCAAAACTGAGTTCCAATCCCTCTTTGAGAGATTTGCAAAATATTCTTACAAACTCAACTTTCTCATTACTCAAATCTGTAGCAATTAAATATTGTTACAGAAGATTATAATGAAATGACATCTATAGGTTTATTAACTATCTAATCTCAATTTCAACTTCACTCCCCCTAATCTGATCCAGGTTGTGCCATTAAATAAGAAGGTAGTTTATTAACTTCTAACCAAAGACACCAAACTAGGAAAAATACAAATACTTTAGAAACTGCCCCAGTCAACCTTCAAGTTATTAGTAACTGAAGTTACTTATTTTAGGCTTAACTCAGTTAAGGACAAGGTATATTATTCTACTATTTTATTTCCTTTTGTCTCCTTCCCATTGTCCTTGTCTTTCTCATCTTTGGCAGAACATTCAAATTTATTTATATCTAGGGATTATGCACAATAGCTATGGTTCTTTCCTTTTATCCATTCAATTCCCAAGACAGTTGGATGTGTCCTTAAGATTTTATGATAAAAATATTTATATTTTGTATAGTGGTTGTGGGAAACCTATAGATGAAACCTATAATTTTTGTGGGCACTCTATAGTGGCTACGGGCAACCTATAAGTGAATCTTATAGTTGCTACAAGCACGCTATAGTGGTTATGGGTAACCTATAGTTGCTATGGCTAACCTACAGTGGCTATGAGTAGCCTATAGGTGGACTCTATAATTACTATGGGAAACCTATAGTGGCTATAGGAAACTTGTTGTTGTGCCCAAATGAGATATTATAGTCTTATATTATCCTTTAAATAATTTTTAAATAAAGTTACACAAGTATATTCTAATCAATTAAAAACCATCAATAATTCATAACATAACACATAAACACACATACATATCTATCAATGCACACATTAAATCATAAATTCATTCATTTATTTGTATGAGTCATAGATGGTTATGGGGATTTACATAGAAAAATATATATACTAAGTATGGATGAGTCTACAAAATAGAGCAATTGGTGGCCTCATCACACCCTCCTAATTAACTTCTTTCTCAACCTAGAACAAGCCTTGGTTGCATTTTAAAACCACAAATTTTACAAAATCAAGGGTCTTAGTTCATCCTATCCCTTCATGGATATAGATGTCTTTACCATCATCAATGTTCTTCCATATTTTCTTCTCAGCCTCTTTATCAACTAGGACCTTTCCCTCCCAGTCAAGAATTGGGAACCAAAACAAAGGAGGTTGAAACATCAATCCTAATCATTTAACCCTTCTCTTCCTAACAAGATCAATATACATGTATACTCTGTGTATAGCTTTCCTAAGGTTTTTAGGGGAGTAAGGTTCCTTTATTTTTAAAGCATTAGAGACTTCTACCCAAGAACAAGAAAGAAATTTTTTATTTCCATCTCCTTTCATAAGGCTTAAATAATGATTATGAACTTCTACCTATTTCTTGATAACCCATTATTATGTATTACTTGAGTTCATGAAGGAAATCCATTCTTCTATTATAACATCTGGATCATTTGATTCACCCTTGATCATCAGGGTAGCTTTTTTTTCTTTTTCTTGATACTCTTCCACTTATTTCCTTCTTCTTATTTCATTAAGATCATATGAAGAAAATGCATTCAACTGGATATCCCCTACGTAGATGTTTGGATTCCAATTTGCATTATTGGGTACATCATATTGGTGGATGTAAAACTCACTTAACTGAGCTTGGAGGTCAGGATCAACATGTCTATATACTTCAAAGAAAGATTTGGGGTCACAAATCATGTAAGACTAATCATTATAGATCTTATCATATCTAAATTTAAACCATATTTATTCTAAGTAGACAACATACACCCTAGAAGGTGGTCTACATCTCATTAACATTTTAGTGGTTTCATGCATTTTATTAATCTTTTCCTTTAGATACTTGATCCTAGTTTCTAATATTTCCAATTTTTATTCCAAGTCCACTTGTTGTTCTCTGATTTCAACATTTACTTTAAATCTTTGGACTAACTTCTTGTGTGAGTTTCATCATCACCAAATTATTTCTTAAGAAAATGCAAGAGGTGATCAGTTTCTATAGGAGTGGTAGCTGAAAGATCCACATCAATGAATTATTTTGTTGTAGATGTTTTTGCAATGGATAATGGAGGAAGAAGTCTATTATAGAAGGGTAACAAAGTAAGAACATAATATATTGTAGGTTCTTTTGTGGCTAAGGTAGATGAACTTACTACAATTTCCTCAAGGGAAGCTACTATAGGTTCTTCCAATACCTTTTCTCTATCCATAGAAGGTTATACAAACTTTGCTACCCCTAGAAGTGTTTCAATGCATATTTTTCATTTCAATTATATTATTTCATTTCTCAACCTAGATATTTCTTTCATATATTTTTCCAATGTTTGGAACTCCTATAAATGTGGATATATCTCTTATTATACTTCTCTTTTCATAGTTTCTTCTTTAGTCAATTCCTCTTCTACTGTAGGTTGATTTGTCATTCTTAATTCTTATTTTATATGCCTAATGTTTTTGAGGAGATAAATTTATTCCTAAATGAATATGGATGGTTAGGATGACTATTATTCTTCTTCCTTGATAGATTCCTCATCAATAACCATTCTTCAATTTCAAACCCATCAGGGGTGTTATGAAACCTAGGCTCTTTCTTTAGATTTTCATACTCACTGATGTCAATGGATGAGGAGACTATAGTTGTGTTTTGTTTCTAAATTCTTTGATATATCCTAGGAGGAGGTCTCCTTATTATTAATATAATGGGTTTTTTCTTCAATTTTCATCTTCCTTTCAGGAGGGATGGCTGATAGAACTTGTTCTTCTTGTGTAGTAGTTGATGGAAGAACTTCCTCTTATCTTGATGAAGCCATGGTGGAAAGATCAATTTGTGATGAGGAGATAGTGGGAAAAGTAATATGCTATTGTGAACTTCCCTCATTTATTTCAGAAGGAGATAGGAATAGTTTCCTTCTCTTTCTTCTACCCATAGCAATTTCAAATGGACCCTCAGTAGTTATGGGTTAACTAGTAGGCCTAGTGGTCATAGCATCTTCTTGTATAATATGTTGGGCTTACTCCTCAAGGGATTTTTCCTCATTATTACCATCTTCTTATTGAGGTTCATTATTCCCTAGGGCTAAAAACTATTCCTAACTTAGATCAAGTTTGACAGAGTTTATTCTATGCTTAGTTATCAACCATATTAGGCAATGATGGTATGGGGATTTTTCAATACCCTTATGATATTATTTGGACATAATTTTTAGAATGTTACATAACTGATTTGGAACATTAATGGTTATGTCATGACTCAAATGATTTATAAATTTAAATTGAAGGGTATAAATTAGGGAATACCTTCCTTCACAGGTCATGTATATGATGATGTATGAGGCTATCTCCCTCCAGACTATAGGTAAGCTAAGTCTCTCCACACCACCTTTGTTCAGTGCTAGTCTTTCATTTCTCTAAAAAAAATTGTTGTCTACGTTCTTGACCATTAGGTTTATCTTTCAATTTCTCTCATATACTTGGCAGCCTAGTTGCTTGGCTCACTAGTTCTTTGGTGATTGGGAATGTGATGCCATATATATTAGTTTGGTTTTATAATAAAATATATTAAAAATTCCTTAGTAAGGGGTTCTGATAAATGTTATCATTTCTCAAAATAGGTGGTCTAACCAACTATATTGAAAATATCCCAATTGGCTTGGTCTCTTTGAAGTTACCTATGATCTGTGGGTTCTCTCCTCATAACCGACCATCCCATTCTACTAAGTTCATATTTTTTTTCCAATTCAATCAACCAAAAATAGGCAACACACTCTATTTGGCCTATAAAAATCTGCCTATAGCAAAGCAGGGGCTTGTTTAATAATGAAAATTTGTACTTGTAGGTTACAAGGTTGTTTCACCTTTACATGAATAGATATACTTGCAAGGGAAATTAATAAAATTGATTTCTTTCCCTATAGGGTATTATGACCTCATTATGGTGTTTATTCCCACATGTTTGGATCCCATAGTGCATGATATTCTCACTCATAACATCCTCCCCCTCATGTGAGTTGTCACATGTCCTCAAGTGATAGAACATGGTCATAATTAGGGGTATAAGTGTGGGTTGGGAAGTCATCATGTGGGTTTAAATGTGATTTTAGGGGTATTAAATGAATGACTTATTTCATGATTTAATATGTTTTTAAATATCATATATTCTATATTAAAATAATGAATACTTTTTAATGATCAAAATATATGACGTATCTTTTTTAATGGTTTACCAAGGGTTACGTCAAGGATATGCATGTGAGTATTTGTATGAAAGTGATTGGATGGAATGCAATGATTTTTATTGTAGTTATAACTAGATTGAAGTGGGCCCCTTTTGAATTAATGATGAGATTATAGGATGTTAGGATTCAATGGTACCTTTAGCTTGCCTGTATGTGTGTCATGATAGCTTATATGGAACTAGAATATGGGTCTTAGACTTGGATGAAAGATTATTGGTCTCCTTCTACAAGGTGGTTATTTTAGAGTTGGATGATCCAAGTTAGGTGTTACATGAACATGGAATGGGATATCTAAAGGTGTTGTTGCTTAGTGATTTTCCTCTGCATGATTAGCCTCTGTGCTATCTTACTACCTATGGATCCTACCTAGTGACTTTACCTTATTATTTAGGGGTAGGCGTGAGCACAATTCTAACTTTTTTGCTCTAATCCTCTTTCATTCCTCCTCTAGTTGGTCCGGTATCTTCCATATATGCTCAAAAGCTCATATCCAAGGCCATAGCTTAGAGTTTAGGAGAAACCATCCTACATGTGTTTAAAGAGATGTTAGGGTATGCATACAACAACTAGAGATGGTACCCATAGTGACAAAAAGGTTGTGCCCAGCTATGGGAAAAGTGCTTGTAATAGCTATAGAAGATCACGTAGCAATTGAAACAGGTGCCTATAATAGCTACAAAAGATCCTATAACAATTGAAGGAGGTTCCTATAGTAGTTAAAAAATGGCCCTTATAAATTGGAAGAAGATGAATAGTTTGCTCAGAATGATTATTTATTTTTCATTTTTTTACCCCTAAATAACCAACAAGTTAGTTTTTTATTTAAGCCCATTTTAAAAAATTTGGGTAGCCAGCAGTATAGTTTTCTACCCAAAAACTACTAATAACATCTAAAAAAAGGGTTTTCATTCTTGTTTTTTTACCCTAACTATTGCCTATAGTATAATGTTTATTATGGGTCCTTGCCAAGTCAGTAGTGAGGGTGACTAGTCAAGGACCAAGTGAAGGTCTCAGTCTTCATACCAGAGGAGGGCTAGGATGTCCTCCTCTCCTTAATCTATGTGTTGGTTGGTTTTCCCTTTGTTTGGTGAGACATCCTGCTGATTCAACACATCATTGTATCCATTTTATAATTACATGTGTATGTGCTTGAAAAACTCTTCCTGAGTGAGTGGTTTTTTGTACAACTTTAGTCTATGGTCATTTACCAAGAGATAGAATCTTATCAGATCAATGGTTTGGAGTTACACTAATCCATTTCCAAAAACATTCTTAATCTCAAATGCACCAAGCCATCTAGTTTGGAGTTTGTCCTTGTGATCCTTGTATTTTGAATAAAAAAGAAGGGCCCAATCTCTTACATTGAATTGCCAGGTCTTAATGTACCTATCATACTAGCTAATCTACTAGTGTGGTATAATTTATATGGTCTATAATGCCTATTTTATATATTTATTTAAGGCATTTATTTTCATAAGTCTTTCTTTTTATGCTTTAGATATATCCATCCCAAATGTTAGTGTTTTTTGTAAGGTTTTATGATCAAATTATGTTGACAATACAAGTTTCTTCCCATAGACCAACTCATATGGGGTTAAGCATGTAGTAGTCTTTGACATGATTATATAATCTTAAATAACTTTAGGAAGTATAGCCTTCCAATCCTTATAGGTCATACTAACAATCTTGTTTAAAATATTTTCTAACTTCTTGTTGATGACTTTTACTTATGCATTGGACTATGGACGATATGGAGTTGATTTCTTGTGCCTAATCTTGTATTACTATAAAAAAGTAGTAATTAAACTAGTAATGAATTGGGGTCCTTGATTAGTGACTGTTTCTCATGGCACACCATATCTTGTGAATATTTATTCATAGAGGAAAGCTACCACATTCTCATCCCTGACATATGTAAGATCCTTGACCTCCACCCATTTAGTGACATAGTCAGTACATACAAGGATGTACTCTTTATTATTGGATTTTGGATTAAAAGGTCCTACAAATTCTAGGACCTATTTTTCAAATGGTTCAAGCACCATTTGAGGCTGTAAAGGCATCTCATCTAAGTGTGTAGGTTTCCCCATGCATTGAAATCTATCACAATGAGTAGTATACCTTATTGCATCTTTATGGAGTGAGGGCCAATAATATCCTCTATTCAATATTTTTTTAATTGTAAAATTGGATGTAAAGTTCCCTCCATAGGGTTCATAATGATAGGATTTGAAGATATCTATAACTTTATCTTGTCTAGGATGTCTTCCTTTTATGAATCAAAGTTATTCTTTATTTAGGAAGTGTTGTGGGAGTAACCCTATGGTAAGGTAGTTATCAATATCATCATACCAAGGTGTGGTAAGGGTGAGGGAGTATAGGTGATCATCTAAAAATGAGTCATCCACTATGGTATCTTCTTTAGGGGATTGTAGATGTTATAATAAATTAGCCATGATGTTGTCCCTACCAAGCTTATCTACAATGGTAAGATAAAATTCTTGTAATAAGAGAAACCATCTTATCATTCTAGTTAGGATAACCATTTTTTCATAAGGTATTGAATGGATGAATGGTATATATGAACAAAGACATGATACCCTATGATGTAGTGATAAAACTTGTTGATATCATAGACTACTACCATGAACTCTTTTTTAGTAACTGTATAATTTAATTCTACTACCTATAGGTTCTTTCTTACAAAATAGATAACATAATTGAGTGGTCCCTATTTTTGGCCTAACATAGCTCTTAGGGTAGTCTCTGAAGTGTTTTTGTGAATATGGAAGGGAAGATTCCAATAAAGACCATGTAGAATGGGGGTGGTGGTCAATAATTCTTTCAATTATTTGAAGGTTGTATCACAAGTAGGAGTCCAAATAAATTTAGCATCTGTAGTCAAGAGAGTGAATAATGGTGCTACTACTTTGTTGAAATTATTGGTAAATCTCTTGTAGTAACCATCATGTCCCACTAAACTCTTGACATGTTTTTGTTTTTGAAGAATAGAGAGAATTTTTATGATGCTGATTTTTTTAGGGCCAACATTAATTCCTTTAGAAGATACATGGTGGCCTAAGGCAATAGCTTTTGTCATAAGCATGTAGCATTTATTTTGACTTAAATAAAAATGGTGTTCTTGACAACATTTTAGAAATTTATCCAAGTTGTTTAAGCACTCTTCAAATGTTTCTCCATAAATAACAAAGTCATCCATATAAATTTCTACATATTCATTTGCCATATCTGCAAAGATACTCAAGACAACTCTTTGTAATGTTGTAGAAGTGATACACAACTCAAAATATAATAAAAAATAAGTATAAGTATATTAGGGACATGTGAAGGTGGTATTCTCATGGTCCTCAAGAGAAATGCTAATCTGGTTGTAACCACTGAAGCCAAAATATTTCTTCCCTGCTAGTGTGTCCAACACCTGATCAATGAAGGATAGAGGAAAATGATGCTTTCTAGTTACTATATTATGTTTCATGTAATATATGCATACAACCTATTATCCATTTTTATTTGGTATAATTACCAAAGGTGAAACCCATTCACTATCTGAGATGGGGTATATAAATCCAATAGTCAGTAGTTTCTGCATTTCCACTTTGACTATTTCCCTAAGAGCTAGATTCATCCTTCATTATGGATTTATAATTAGTTGGAACTCTTATTTGATATAGATATGATGTGTGAATGTTTTTGGTCTAATTTTGTGCATGTCTTCATAATCCCATGCAAAATCTTGTTGGTTTGTATACAACATGTTGACTAGGCACTTTTCCTCATTTGACTCCAACTTAATATTAATAAGCAATGATTTTCTTAGAGAGATTTTAATTTGTCATGAGAGTGATTTCATCATTTATATATTGCTAATAGATCTAATTTTGATAAAACTATGAGGTAACAGTTGGTGGAATATTTCCTGTATAGATGCATCAGATTTATTAGCTTCTCAGAAGCTAGAAAATGGGCACTCAAAACATTACAGGTGGCTAAGATTTATAGAATGAGTTTTATAATTATTATAGAGAATGTTGGAGATAATTACATTACCTTCCTAATTAGCCAATGTGTATGCATGGTATAAGATTAATACATGAATCTAGAGAAGTTGTTCTACCTCATCTTCTTCAGTCCATAATGTATGTTCTGGTGCCATGGCTTGATGTGCTAGGGGATAGAGGACCAACTTCTTAGTGTGGTTACCATTAGAGATCAACATGTCGCCTAATCTATAGTTGATGAAGGCATAAGTTATGGAAAGAAAAGGACATCTTAAGATAGGAGGATATCCACAAAAATTAGACTTAGGCTGAAACATAATGAAATCTATAGGATATTCCAAAGAATCTATAGTAAAGATCTTCAATGATTTTTTTTGGTCTGACTGTAGACCTGTCAGCCATTTACAACATTGTAGATATGGGATGGATATTATTCATTTGTATTTTTTGCATGGTTTCAATTGTAATTACATTTATTATAGCTTCCAAGTCTATCAATGTATTAGATAACCACTATATATGGATCTGGACTATTACTACTAGGCATCCTAGATCTGAATATTTCTTTGGTAGGGTATTTTCCAGCATAAGGTTTGCCAACTAGCCAATCACATGCAATGTATTGGGATCCTTCTTCTTCCTTCCAAGATTATGTAGACATAAGTATCAAATAGATTTATAATATATGGTCACATCCTTGATGGCCTAAAAAAGGGCAATTTTAACATAGAGATTTTTGTGTTGTCTTATGAAATCAAATTCAGGCTCAATTGCATGACACTGAAGAATAAAATGTTTTAGAAATGGTGGGGATATTTTAGCAATAGATTTATTTTTTGGTTCAAAAAGTTTTTGTTGTGATGAAGGTGGGTTAGCATGATATTCTAGAGTATCTTTATCTGACTCCATTATTATGGGTGAGTTGGAGGTGGTAGAACTTTCTATGAACATAGGTTAACTTCATTGATGTTCACCTCATATGTTAGGTAATGAACAATTTTAGTGCTGAATGTTGGTTAAACCAACTTATTCACAAGGTTATACATAGGTTAGATATGAAGCTAATTAGTCTTAAGTGTAATTTTGGTATTGGGCATAAGAGTAGGAGGTTATTATTCTGCTATGGAGGGAATCATCCTTAATGGTTTCTCTAGGGGTGATTGGGTCTCTAGGGATGTTGCCACTAGTTTTTGAAGGGTGGGCCTTGGGTTGGTTATCAATCTTGTGTCCAAAGTGGTGATGTATTTTGTGGAGGTTGTTAGGAGGTGGTGGGGTAGCTTGTTTGAGGTGGTTGCTAGCTAGAATTAGGAGGCAGGGCATTCATACACAGACTATTCCAATTGGGAGTAATATTTGTAAATTATGAGCTAAAAGAGGTGGAATTTTCAAAAGGTGGATTTTGTCCCATACCTAGACAAGATTGTTGTTAAACCCATGGCTTTCTTTGTGTAACATATAAAACCTAGTCTCCATTTCTTTCTATAGCATCTAGCTCTATTGTTTCTAGTTCTCCAGTTGTGATGTTAGCTAATTTAACCTGAACCTGACACCTAGAATCTACCTCTATCCTCTTACAATTTGGATAATAGATGGCCAAAGCTTGATTTAAGGTTGCTTGTTTTTGCCTAGAGTGTAAGCTATCCATTTGGATTGCCAAATGACTAATGATATCCTATTTCATGTATTGTAACAATTTACTAACTTTAGATTTTGATAGGACACTTATAGCTTCCAGTGGAAACTTGTTTCCCCTAACTTTGTTTATGGCAGGCTTGGAATAGTTCTTGTTCAATTATTTGATGTCTATAAATGGTATATGGTAGATATCTCCCCCACTCATTAGGTCCAAGGTTTCAAGATAATCTTCTTAGACTCCTTTCAAGAAGATGAATTTTAGAGGTTCTCCTAGTGCACTTTGTTTGAATTTATATACACTAAACATTAACCATTAAACATAGTCTTCCAAAGATTCATCCTCTTCTTGAGTCATCTTGAAGATCTGATTTCTTATGTAACTTATTCCTCATCTATATTATTGATAATTAGACATTTTTTTTTATATCCTCCCGAGTGAGGACTGAATTACTACCTAGTCTCATAAACTAACAAAGTGTTGAGTCCTTGAGGGTGGTTGGAAAAAGTTTCAATTTATATGCATCTTTCCTATAGTCATAGCTTCTATATAGGATATTAAATTTGAAAAAAAAAGGTATTTGGATCTTTTGAGAATGTACCTCTAAAATTAGGCAAGATTGATGGTGGGATATTTTTTATTTCTATTACACATATTACATCTGGAATAGGAAATTCAAAAGTAATTGTGTTTGGAGTCCCATTGTTATCCACAAAGTATCCTCCATTCATGATGGTTTTTCTTGTGATATGGATACTAAAGGTACTCAAGATCATGTCTTCAAATTCTATATCATTCCCTTCATTAGTATGATAGTAAACATTTATCTGTTACTCCATAATATTTTTTTCCAAATGAGAAATCTAAAGATTCTCCTAAGATTTCTTGGATATGTTCAAGAAATCCTTGATGGAATGTATTTATAATGCTACTTTATAGAGTTTTTGGCTCATGAAGTTCTTCTCTTTCATTTCTCCTTAATAACTCAAATAATGCTTCCTCTACTTTTGCTTCCTTTTTCAAATCCAAAAGTGCTTCTTCTTTAAGCTGCTTCTTTTAGTTTGTAGTGTTTCCTTCTTCAAGAGCCTTCCAGCTTATGATATACTTTTCAACATGATTCTTGGTTGCTACAGATACTTGCAATTCTTTCCCAGTAGCAACATGTGGCTTGTTTGGTATGAATCTCCCTTGAGAATCTCTTTCTCTCTACATAAACATTGTTCTACACCTTTCATCTATCTTGTTCTTTCATGTACATGATTAGTGTCTTTTTTTGTTTTTTTACTGTTCTAGGGGGTTGTTTTAGAATACTAAAAAAGTATAAAAAGAGTGTGGAAATTAGAATAATTATAATTGAAATTTTACTTCTAAAAAATAGTAAATTTATCTACTGAATGTGAGAAAATTACTCTAGAAAGTAGAAAATGAAAGCAGGAAAATTATCCTAGAAAATAAGAAATAAAAGTAGGAAAACTATCTTAGAAAACAAGAAATAAAAGCAGGAAAATTAAAATCACACTTTGTAAAAAATAAATCACTCTTGCAATAAATAAATCTTAAAATCATGAACTAAGTAAATTACAAGATTATAAAGAGGAATTCAAGGCTATGTACCATTTACTTCCAAAAACATAGACATCTAGCATAAGACACCATAGTTCCCTCACTCAACATGTTTGACTGGAACTATAAGTGTATAAATTTAGACATCTGACATAAGACATTACTCAACTTGCCCAACTGGGTAGAATAGTGCATTAACCAATCTTAAAAAAAATAATGATTGATTTTAGAAAACAATAATTGATACCCTCTCCAACAATGGTGCCAAAATGTTATGTAGACTAATTACCCAGTGAATACTAGATTTTTGAGTCTGATTAACATTAATTATTAACCTAGGGTGCATACATTTTTCAAAGATGTCAGCACTATATATGCATTATTGATTTATAAATTAGAATTTTTACTAGTTGTAGTACAATGAACTTATGTTGAATTTATCAGATAGTTATACTATGAAACTATTATGATAGAAATACAAAAGTACTTCACACCTATAAATCACACTTGCATCGCACTTTATATAATTAGATTAATAATGAAATCTACTTACACATTATTAACTAAGAAGGGTCAAGATCTTCACTACAACTTCTTTCGAGGGGGTGCTTCCTCATTCAAAATTGAGTTCTAATCTTTCTCTAAGAGATTTTCAAAAGCTTCTTATAGAAACAACTTTCTCATTACTCAAATCTATATCAATTAAAAATTGATATAGAAGATTATAATGCAATGACTTCTATAGTTATATTAACTATCCAATCTTAATTTCATCTTCATTTCCCCTAATCTGATTTAGGTTTTGTCATTAAATAAGAAGGAAGTTTATTAACTTCTAACCAAAGACACCAAACTAGGAAAAATATAATTACTTTAGAAACTACCCCAGTCAACCTTCAAGGGGTTAATAATCGAATTTACTTATTTTAGGCTTGACTGGGTTAAAAACAAGGTATATTATTTTTTTGTTTTAGATCTTTTTATCTCCTTCCCATTGTCTTTGTCTTTCTCATATTTGGTAGAACATTCAAATTTCCTTATATGTAGAGAGTCCACGCAATAGCTATGGTTCTTTCTATTTATCCATTCAATTCTTAAGGTAGCTAAATGTGTCTTTGATATTTGATCACAATAATATATTTATTTTGTATAGTGGCTATAGACAACCTATAGGTGAAACCTATAATTATTACATGTAATTTGTAGTGGCTGTAGGCAACTTGAAGGTGAAGCCTACATTTGCTATGGGCACTCTACAATGGCTACAGGCAACCTGTAGGTGAAGACTACAATTGTTGTGGCTAACCTAAAGTGGCTACATGTATCCTGTAGGTGGAGTCTATAATTTTTGTGGGCAACCTGAGTGGCTATGGATAGTCTATAAGTGTTGTGCCCAAATAGGATCTTGCAATCTTACATTATCCTTCAAATACTTGTTAAATAAAGTTACATAATTATAATGTAATCAAGAAAAAAATAGTAATAATTCATAAAACACACACGCACACGCGCGCGCGCGCACACACACACACACACAAAATCATAAATTTTTATGAGTCATGGATGGTTATGGGGATTTACATAGAAAAAGATATATACTAGGTATGGATGAGGCTAAAAAATAGAGAAATTGGTGGCCTCATCACAAAGCACCCCTTAAGGTATGTACTTAGAGATATTGAGACTCAACAATTTCTTGCAAGATAAAGAGCATCAATAATTGATAAAAGTTTGAAAATATTATATGTATACAGAATCCACTTAAGTTTGATGGAACTATTATTGGAGATGGATTTGAAGCATGGTTAAATGATATGGATAAGTATTTTGAGATTCAAAACTACTTTGAGCTCACTAAAGGAGTTTGGTAAGATTACCAATTGGCTGATGAAGTAGCTATGTAGTGGGCCAATAATATGTTGGAAATGAATCTTAACTCAATTACCACTACATAGGAGTAGTTTGTGATAATGTTCAGATCATAATGGGTTCCAAATTTATCTTTTAAATAAAATCTTATAGATTTTTTAGAATATAAATCAAGGAGACCTATCAATGAATGAGTACTAGGAATAATTCACTAAGCTTCTAAAATATGTACCTTAGTATTAGGTAGATGAGAGGTTTAGGATTAAGAATTTCATCATAGGACTAAAAAGCCAAATATGTGGAGAGGTGGATTTACATGAACTATCTACCATGGACTATGTCTTTGAGATGGTAGTCAAATAAGAATGAAATTTAAAATATCTTGCTCAGGTCAGAGATAAGTTTAATAAAAAGTTTGGAAGTTATAATATAACCTTGAAAAAGAATAAATGGACGCAGAGGAGTGGAGACTACAAGAGTCAGTTCAAGTTTTAGAATACTAGATTCAATAGTGGTTCAAGTAACATGAAACCAGGTAATGGTTTTAAAGGTGGTTCAAGGGAAATTAATAGTCTAATAGAAAGGGACCACCTAGAGGTTACTTCATTTTTATAAGTGACCATTTTGCTCATGAGTGTACCCAAGATAAGTTAAGGAACAAAGGCTATACTCTTCATCAAGGAATTTTTCATCAACATATTCATGTGGTAGTTGATAATTAGCAAGCCAAATTCTAAGCTTCACCCATATAACTATCAAGTATTTTATTTGAACATTTAGTTTTCAGGGATACATAATGTTTTATAGATCTTAGAAGACTGAATAATTTATGTAGAAAATCTAGAGAAATGGTAAATTCATGGTTGATGCAATATGGGAATGATTCAAAATTCAAAGTCGATAAGAGTTTAGTTAAAACTAAAATTAGGTTTCCCAAATTCATAATAGTAATGGATATTTATGCAACACCGCTAGGGTCATATGATGTGATCCTAGGAGTAAATTGGATTATGAAGCATAAATCCAAGGTTGGCTTCTATCTAAAGAAGGTTGAGTGTCTAAATTATTTTAAATATGAGAAACATATTTAGGATGAGAAAAAAGAGTTGAGACTTAGGTATATTTTTGTAATGAAACTTAGGAAGGATCAAGGAAAAATATGCCAAGCATTTATTTTCAAGATAAATAAAATGGAGGAATCTAAGGAACCATCCCTTGAATATTTTCCTTTCCAAGAATTTTCATGATGTGGTTTCATAGGAATTGCCAGGATTACCTCCTAAATTTGAATTGGATTTCTCAATTGATATCACACTTAGATCAAAACCTCAATCTAAGGCACTATATAGAATGAGAACCATCAAATTAGTTGAATTAAAGTATCAACTCTAGGATTTGTTATCAAAAGGGTTAATTAGACCAAATGTGTCATTATGGAGTGCACCAATTATTTTTTACAATAAGATGGATGGTACTCTTTGGATTTGTATTTATTATAGAATGCTAAATAAAGTGACTATCAAAAATAGATATCCACTACCTCATATAGATAATCTTTTCTATCAAATACGAGGAGTAATGGTCTTTTCTAAGATTTATCTTAGAGTAGGATATCATCAGCTAAGGATAAAAGATGAGGATATTCCAAAAATAATGTTTAAAACTCATTATGGGCACTATGAGTTTATTGTTTTAGCATTTTGGGTTGATAAATGCTCCTACAATATTTATGAATCTCATGAACAATGTTTTTAGAAATTATCTAGATCATTTTGTTTTGGTCTTTCTAGATGCCATTCTTATATATTCTAAATATGAATAATATCATATTCAACATCTAAAACTAATTTTGCAATGGTTGTGGAAGCACAACTTGTCCAAGTGTGTATTTTTCAAAAATATAGTGTAATATCTAGGACATATTATCTATGAAGATAGTATTTTAGTAGATCAAGTAAAAATAAGGGCCATTATAGATTGTCCAGCATCCAAGAATGTTCATGAGGTAAGAATTTTATGGGATTAACAATATATTATAAGATTTTTTTTCTAAATTTTTCTAAGGTAGCTAATATGATTACCTATCAGTAGTGAAAAAATCAAAGTTTTATCTAGTTAGATAAGTGTGAAGTAGATTTTTAAGAATTAAAAAAGAAGCTTTCTTTATCACTAGTGCTAATATTTCCCAATCCCAATGGTCAATTCTTAGTGATAAAAAATGCATCTGGGGATGGCCTTGGAATAATCCTTATGTAGGATGGTGTAGTGGTAGCCTATGAATCAATGAAATTGAAGCCTTATGAGGTGAACTATGCCCCTCATGACCTAGAACTTGCAATAATTATGCATGCTTTGTAAGTTTAGAGGCATTATTTGTGGGGAAAACCATTTGAGCTCAAGATTGATAAATTGAGAGTCAAGTACATCTTCACCCAACCAAAATTTGAATGCTTGTCAGAGATGCTAGTTGGAATTTTTGTCTAACTATGATTTTGATATCAATTATATCAAAGGTAAATAAAATAAAGTAGATGATGCCCTAAGTCATAGGAGGTACATAGTATTAATGGATACTATTAGAAGTGCATTTAGGGATCAAGTGATCAAATTCTTGTTATGAGATTAATTCTATGATTAGGTCAAGAAAGGATTATCTAAGAATGCTCAAAATCCTAGGTATAAAGGATATATAATATAGAATGATGATCTTTTATGATATAATGGAAGGATGTATATACCAGATATAGAGAATTTGAGGAACATAATGCTAAAGGAACTACACAATGCCTCATATTCAAGAAATCCATGGGTAAAAAATATTATGGAAGAGCTTACACCACTCTAGTTTTGGAAGGGGATCAAGAAAGATGTAATAATAATTTGTGTCATATTATCTATAATGTCAACATGTGAAAGCTGAACATTTGCATCTAGTTGGATTATTTTATCCACATGATATTCCAAAATGGAAGTGATAGGTGATCAATATGGACTTTGTCCAAGGTTTATCATTATCATAGAATATTCATGACATGATCTTTCTTATGGTTGATAAACCAACCAAGGTAGCTCATTTTATACCAAATAATTTGACAGATGTGCACCTACTCTTGCGAAGAGGTTTGTAAAGTAAGTGTATTAATTACATGGATTTATAAAGAAGATCATTTTGGATCATGATCTGAGGATGACTTCTAGGTTTTGGTTAACTCTAAATTTAGCTTTGAGTACACAATAAAACATTGGAATTGCATATCACCCACATATTGATGGTTAGAGGATATCCTTCGTATGTATTACATGGATCAGTAATACAAGTGGGAGGATTACTTCCCATTAGCTAAGTTTGCTTACAATAACTCATACTAATCTACTTTGAATATGGAACCATTTGAAGAGTTGTATGGAAGAAGGTGTAAGACACCAATCAATTGGGATAGGTTGGAAGACAAGGTAGTCTTTGGACCTAAGATGCTTTTAGAAATGGAAGATCAAGTTAGATCAATCAGACAGAGGTTAGATGAGGCCAATGATAAAAATAATATTTATGCTAATCTAGAGAGAATAGATAGGTAGTTTTCAGTAGGTGATAAAGTGTTCTTGTAGGTTAAACCATAAAAGAGCTCAATTAAATTTGGGAATTCAACAAAAATTTCACTGAGATATGTGGGACCCTTTGAGGTTTTAGAAGTGGTCAATCTTATAGCATGTAGGCTTGATTTTATACCATCCCTAGATTTATTGCATAATGTCTTCCATGTATCTTATATTAAAAATTATATTTTTGATCCTACACATGTGTTAGATTTGAATACTTTGTAGTTTTTAGATCCTAGGGTGGTCATGGAAGAACCAATCAGAGTAATTGACACTCATAAAATTTGTTTATGTACTAGAGAAGTGTCATAGTTCAAGGTTCTATGGGACCAATACTCTAAGGATGTTTCTACTTTGGAGGACTATGATGAGTTCTATAAGATATTTCCATATTTATTTATTTGATTTGATGTTTAATTCTATGTCATTTTTTCTGATGTATAATGTTTTTAATTCAAAACTAGTGTTTGAATAAGTGTCATTGGGATGATAACCAGATTTAGGGGGAAAGGATGTCACATCTATATTTCTCACTAAGTTAATTTACCTTATTATCCATGGATTATTATGGTTGGTATATTGATTAATCACTTTTTAACTAAGTGTAAGTCATATGCTATTATGGTATAATTGTATGTTGATTTGATTACATGATTACATTGTTATGAATTAGTTGTATTTGTATATACTTTATATTATGACCATATTGATTATTTATTACAATAATATTTTATGATATGTGTGTGTGTGTGTGTGTGTGTGTGTGTGTGTGTGTGTGTGTGTGTGTGTGTGTGTGTTATGGGATAACTACCTTCTTATCATGAGCTGGATGTAAGAGAGACTCATATCTCAGAGCATGATGGAGGGAGACCATCATCAGAGAGGATGACATAGATGGAGGTGTTGGGGGATGTTCGAAGAATGACTAGAACCCACACACATAAAATGATAAATAACACTCATTATATGCATTTTTTAGTTTTTAGTTTTAGTACGTCTTTGATGTTATATGAATTTAGATAATTGATTATGTGTTATTTGTGATTTAATTTAGTTTAATGCTTATGTGGAATAAATATTTTGTGATTGAATTATGTCTATTATATGTAGATTGAGTGTATACTATTGTTGTATGATTATTTCATGTTATTGTATTCATG
>JARHVA010008553.1:90000-130000 GCA_037957365.1 Torreya grandis | reverse complement strand
AAGAAGGATAATATGAGGATAAACAATCATTAAGCTTTTAAATTTAATGATTTCTTATCATATATGTATGCAGGTACAAAAGTGAAGAAATAAGAAGTCAATTTTGAGGACATAAAACTTAAAATCATGAAGGAAAGAAAGCATGAACAACATACATATGATGATGAAGAAGTTGATTGGGAAGACATGTATAAAGGTTCAATGGTTTGTTACCCTAAAAGAGGAGATATGCTTAGAGAAGGGGATATTCATGAAGATGGATGCCTCATGGAAGGCATAAAAGAAAAAAAATTGAATCAAGAAATGGATTCAAGGGGTATGGATATGAGAAATTAAGAATTTTATTTCAGGAAGTAATCAAAGAGTTTGAACAAGATATTGTAGGTGATGAAGAGTTTATAGGTGAGAAATAAGACTAATCATTTGTATATGAGAGTTGGGATCAATTGAAAGCAAAGATGGAAGCTTTAGATCATGCCATAAACATGGGATAAAAAGATAAAGTTTGTACTAAGAAAAAAGTTGAGGAGATGAGCAATGGGCATGAGATAGTGGAGTCTCAATTGAGATAAATAGTGATAGATAAGGAAACATACATCATGGATCAGCAAGGGTGGATACAAGAATATTATGAAGGAGTTTCTATATTGATAGAAGATGGAGATGAATCCCAAGTACAAGTTATTATACAAGCTATTCAAGAGAACAAATAGGAATAGGATTTGATATGGATAACATTGATAAAATAGGTTTAAGTTAACATATTAGAGTTCTTAAGTAAAATTAATAAGAAGGTGGAGGCTATCTTAAATGAGCTAGAGGTAGAATTACAAGATAAAGAAGAGAATATTTCAAGGACAAAGAACATGTTTCCCATGGAAACACTTCAAGGAGGTGAAATTTTAGGTCACATAAGGGTAAAAAATCATAAATAAGTAATTATTTTTACCCAAGAATATGGATAAACATTAGTGAAAGGTGAACCAAATAAAGTTTCAAGCTAAGGTAAGCCTAAAACTATGTACACGTTGAGCATAGAATCATGTGAGATGATCAAGGAAAAAGTATGTACAAATAATGATGCAAGTAAAGATCATAGGTTAACATGACATGATAATAAAATAAATAAGATGAAATGGATGCGTAAAATTTATTAAAAGAAGAATATAAGAAAAAGAGAGTATGGAAAGGACCATGAGGTTATTGAAGAGACTATCGAGTCTCATGAATGTAATTTGAAATGTATTATGAATAATGGTACCGGTATAGAGATTCATGAGAGGTATTCACTCCATGATCACATGAATAAAATAAGATATAAAACATAATATCTCATGATAAATAAAAATAAAGAGGAGGATAACCATGTTCCTCAAAAAGTAAAACATTAGATGAAGAAAACATGTTTAGAGGAGGACAAGATCAATGCAAAAGTGATTCCAAGAAGGAATGAGAACAAGGTAGCCTTGGAATATAAAAGAGAGGTATGTCTTATCCCAAGAACCATTTAAAATAACATGCCAATATTTGAAGAGCAAAGACTCATAAAAGGAGAGATACAATCAAGTAAATAAGAAAACAAGTAAATGAAGAAAAAGTAAGGTAATAAGTTAATCCATTCAATTGATAATGTTGTAATTGAAATGGTTAGAGGTATGCATGATGATATTAAGATAAGAGGTTACTAAGAAGTGTTGTGTTATGATGAAGTTAAATTAGTGAAGGAGATGTCCTTGAAAGATGAGAAAGGCTATGAGAAGAGTCACCATGAGATGGTGGAGTATCATGACTAGGTAACCAAATATGATATAGATGAGAGTATGATGAGGATAAAGGAATAAAAAATGGATACAAATCTATTAGATAATTAAGATGAAGAAGAAATCATGGTTAATAAGAAATACTAACAAGTGGTACATGAACAAACCATGAAAAATGTAGAAGGAAACTATGGATTAGAAGCTGGAGTGAAGAGTAAGAACTAGCCATTTGAGGTAGAGCATTATGAAGAGAATTAAGAGATGGAGGAGATAGAATATGAAGTGGATAAAGAGTTGTAATAGATCATGCACTTCATAAAGGTAGAATATGAGTTGGAAAATAGAAGCCAAGGTAAGGAGACAAAGACAATGGCACCATCTAAGGATAAATGAGAAAAATAAGAGGAGAAGAATAAAAAAGAGATTATAAAATTAGAGGTGAAATAATTGGAAAACAAGTAAGAAGTTGGACTGAGTACATTTTAGTAGGAGTTAAATTTTTCCCTCTCAGGGAGCTTGATGTAGAGTATCACACAGTAACAAAGAGTGTTATTATGTTCAAGAATATAATTATGGCCATTTTTGGTTTTATTTTGGTGTTAGAGGTATTATAGGGATTATTAGTATGTTTTAGATTCATTGAGAGTCTTAGAAGTGTGTGTTTTTAGCCTTAGAGAGTTTTCTCGCCAAAAAGCAAAATTTAAAAATTTGAATCTTTAACTAGGACTTGATTGATAATTTGGATCTTGTGTGAATTTAAAATATTGGTGAATATGTTTAATATGTCTAAAAATGTCCTAGGAGTGAGTGTAAATGGTATTCCAATGTGCAAGTTATGAAAAAGAGATGTAGGCCTTTGAACTTGATATGTAATTACCACCCTACATGGGAGATGGCCTCTTGAGGATTTTTCTTTGCACGTAAGTTTGTAATGTGAGTATTATTAGGATAATATATGGGGATAAATTTAATGTATATATAGGTTGAGTAAATAAAATACCAAAATTGGAAAAACTCTATCTGTATTGGCATAAATTATGTGCATGATGGTTTATGAGCAATGATATTAATGAATAAAGGGAAGATTTAGAGAGTTTTTGTGTGATTAATTGAGAATTATGATGTGATAAATATTATAATATTTTTTATTTAAATGAATTGAGTTTCTTACCATCATTTTTCAGATAAGCATGAATTTATCTACAACATAGTCTCACTTGAGAGCAATTTTGCTCATATATAGTCAAGGTTGATACGTAAGTTTTGCATTGTTGATAGTTGTTATGTGGTTATTTTTTGAATATTAACCATTGTATACAATTCCTAATTTTTATGTTAATCACTTTGGAGGTTCATATATCTAGGTATAAGGGTAAGATCCTCATAAATCTTCAGATTCATTACTCTTTTTACACATAAAATTTTGTAAAACTATTTGTTAGAGCCTTATTGTGATTGTTCAATACTAAAAAATAACTGAAGAGGTTGATATATGATATAAAATACCTTTAACATGCATAATACCCCTTTATAGACTCAAATTCTAGTTATAAGTACAAGAGGCAATTGAAAACCTTAATACACAATCATATTATACATTCATAATTCTACAAATTTGCTTGTTGGTAATTTTGTGTGTTTTTTCATGAGATATTAGCTACTATAAAAGGTAAAAAACATTGTTTTAATACCTAATACATTTATTATTAGGGTTTTAAGTGTCATTAAATTCATTTTAGCCCATTTTTATAGCTCTTGGCATTGCACATGCTTGTCAAAATAAAGGCTAGGGTTTCAAATTAGAAAATTGAATAAATTGAGTTTCTAACCTTCAAATGTAATAAAAATTGTATCATAAGATTATTTTGAATTTTATACAATATTTTTGAGTTTATAATTTGATGCACTAGTGTATAGTATGGTCACTAGGACTTTTGGATTCAATTAGGCCTAAAGAGACCTAATTGATGAAGAGGTGAGTTGAGTTCATTGCTCTACCTTGAGAGTTGGGTCCTAAAATTTTAGATGAAGTTAAAGGGGGATAAGTGGTATAAAAAAATCTTATTTTGTCTTAAATATTGGTATAATATTCACACATAGTATATTTTTCCTAAAAGAGGGCTATAAACAACTAGGTCTTAAGAGAGAGAGAGGAGTGGATGGTTGGAGTGTTCTAACGTTGAGATTGAAGATTATGATTGGAGGTGTATTATAGTTAAAATAGGTAGGTGAATGGACATATTATCCCTAGTGATAATTAAATATCAATGGAATAATGAATGAGGCCTTTAGGGGTGTGAATTTATATGAGATTGAGTAAGTTAGAAACAAAAATGGAAAGTGCAGTCTTGGAAATTGGGTATGATAATATGAGGTTGGTGATAAGGAATGAGAGAGTGTAAATGGTGATAAATATTATATGTATTAAATATATAAAGGAGAAGTATGTATGAAAATAGGATTGGTTATCTAGTGTCACAATATTGATCACGGATTGTAAATGACAAGTAATGTGTCTACATGAAGCAAGTAAACTAAAGATTAGAATAAGGATAAAAATGATAAATTAGATATATGAAAATTTATAATAATATTATAGGTATTATTTATACATTATTTGGTATTAGATTAGGTAAGCTCTTGAAATAGTTTATGAGATTGAGTTATAAAAGGTTGATAATTTAGGCTAGAGGTATAAATACCATGTAAAAAGTTTGAGAATGATTAGAAAAAGAGGAAAAGAGAGAATTAAGTAGTTTATGGTAGAATATAATCCCTAATAAGATAAAATAAGTACTTCAAGAACATGAGTAATTCCAAGATGAAAAGTCTTGGAAAAGAGTATCAATAGACTAGGTAGAAGAGAGAACTTAGGTTTAGACACCAAAGCAAGGTGAAAAAGGCTTTCTTGAGATAAGTTAAATATAGAGAAGGAGAAAAAGAGTAAGGTCTTATATGAGTTATTCTACCATAATGAGAGATAGAAGAAGGAAGACCCAAAGAGAAAAGGGTTGGTTGTTTAAGAGGAGATAAGTGAGACAAATCAAAGGTTAAAGAGGATAAATCTCTTGGTGGAGATTATTCAAGAAGAGTAAAGAAAATGGAATGGATGGGTAATGAGGAAGATGAGAGTTAAGTAGACTATAAGGCTACTCATAAAGAGAATAAGAAATCTTATCAGGAGAGACAATGATAAGCAAAATAAGTTTCTATGTACGTAGCTCAAAGAGGGGATGAAGAAGTTCATGATGGAAGAACAAGTTGGTATACAAGAGGAAGGTGGGTAAAAATTTAAGGAGAATTAGATAGTCATGGAGAAAGATGATAAGAAATAGATAAAATAACCTAATAATGAGAACACTGAGGCAAACACACCTTAAGTTTTTAAATTTAATGATTTCTTGTCATGTATGTATATAGGTACAAAAGTGAATAAATAATAATCCCATTTTGAGGACATAAAACTTGAAATTATTAAGGAGAGAAAGCATGAAAAACATGATAATGATAAATAAGAAGTTGATTTTGTAGACATGTATAGAGGTACAATGGTTTGTTACCCTGAAAGAGGAGAGATGTTTGGATAAGGAGATATTTAAGAAGAGGGATTCCTCATAGAAGGCATAAAATAAATAAAATTGAATCAAGAATATGGATTCAAGGGGCATGAATATGAGAAATTAGTAATTGTATTGAGTGAAGCAATCAAAGAGTTTTAATAAGAGATTACAAGTGATGAAGAGTTGTTAGGTGAGCAACAAGACCAACCATTTATCTATGAGAATTGTGAGTAATTTTAAGCACATATGGAATATTTTGAGCATGCCATAAGTTTTAAATAAAATAAAAAATTATATCCTATAATAATAGTTGAGGAGATGAGAAATGGTCATGAGACAATGGAGTCTCAATTGATATAAATAGTGATAGATAAGGCAACATACATCATGGAGTAGCAAGGGTGGATATAATAATATTATGGAGTGTCTAGATTGACACAAGATGAAGATGAATCCCAATTATTTTATGGTATAAGTTACACAAGAGCACAAATAGTAAGAGGATTTGATAGGGAGAGCATTGTTACAATAGGTTAATGTTGACCTATTAGAGTTCCTAATTCAAAGTGAGAATAAGGTGGAGGATGTCATAAATGAGTTAGAGGAAGAATTTAAAGATGAAGAGAATATTTTAAGGATAAGGAGAATGTTTCCCATGGAAAAAATTCAAAGAGGTGAAATTATTGGTCAAATAGAACATAAAATCAAAAACAAGTAATGAGTTATAGTGAAGTATATGGAAAAGCATTAGTAAAAGGTGAACCAAACAAAGCTGCAAGCCAATGCAAACCTAAAACTATGAACAATCTGAGAATATAGACAAATAATGATTCAAGTAAAGAGTATAGGTTAATATGGAATGATAAAAAACTTAAGAAGATGAATTGGGGGCCTAAAGGGGCTTAGAAGAAGAATACAATAACAAGGAGTATGGAAAGGACCATGAGGTTCTTGAAGAGTCTATCAATTCTCATGAATGTAATTTGAAATGTATTGTGCATAATGGTGTTAGTAGGGAGATGAAAGAGAGGGACTCACTCCATGATCATATGAATAAAATAATAAATGAGACATAATAGATCATGATATATCCAAATAAAAAGGAGGGTAACCATGTTCCTCACAAAGTAAATCATTGGATGAAGAAAATGTGTTTAGAGGAGGACAAGGTCAGTCCAAAAGTGATTCAAGGAATAAATCAAAACAATAAAGTATTGGAAGAGAAAATAGAGGTAAGTATTATCCCAAGAACCAATTTAAATAACATGCCAAGATTTGAAGAGTAAAGAATCATGGAAGAAGAGATACAAGCGAGTGAACAAGAAAACAAGAAAATGAATAAAGAGAAAGGTAATAAGTTAATCCATTCAATTGGTAATGTTTCAACTGAGTTTTTTATATGTATTCATGATTATAGTAAGATAAGAATTTTTCAAGAAGTGTTGTGTTATGATGCAGCTGAATTAGTCAAGGAGATATCCTTGAAATATGAGAAAGGATATGAGAAGATTCACCTTGATAAGGTAAAGTATCATGAGGAGGTATACAAAAAGAATATATATATATATATATATATATATATATATATATATATATATATATATATATCATAAGGATAAAGTAAGAACAAATTGATAATAAGGTATTAGAGCATGAGGATGAATAAGAAATCATGGTTAAGAAGATAGACTAACAAGGAGTACATGAACAATCCATGACAAATGTAGAAGGAATATATGGAGTAGAAGATGGAGTGGATAATAATAGTTATCAATTTAAGGTAGATCATGATGAAAAAAATTAAGATATGGAGGAGATATAATATGAAGTGGACAAAGAGGTTCAGAGATCATGTACTTTATGAAGGTAGATGATGAGTTGGCAAAAAGAAGACAAGGTGAGGAGACAAAAACAAAGGAATGAGCTAAGGATAAATGAGAAAGATAAGAGGATCATAAGAAAAAATATATAAAAACATTAGAGGATAAAAAAATTTAAAAAAGGAAGAATTTTGATAAAGTACATTTGAGCAGGAGCTCAAATTTTCCTTCTTAAGGAGCTTGATGTAGAGCATCACCAAGTAATAAAGAGTCTTAGTATGTTAAAGCATTTCATTATTACCATTTTTGGTTTTAATTGGGTGTTATAATTATTATAGGTACCCTTAATATGTTTTATATTCATTTATAGTCTTATAAGTGTGCATTTTTAGCCTTAGAGAGTTTTCCTACCAAAAAGCAAAATTTGAAAATTTGAATCTTTAACTAGGCTTTGATTGGTAATTTGGGTCTTGTGTGAATTTAAAATGTTGGTTATTTTTTTTAATGGGTCAAAAAATGTCCTATTATTGATTTTAACTATTACTTGAAGATGTAAGTTATGAAAAAGTGATGTTGGCCAAAAAACTTGATATGTAACTGCCACCCTATGTTGGAGATGGCCTTGTGAGGAGTTTTATTTACATGTTTGGCATCCTAAGAGTTTATATTTACATTTATTTGTGTAATGTGAGTATTATTAGGATATTATATGTGTATTAATTTTACGTATATATATTTGGAGTAAAAAAAATATCAAAATTTGAATAACTTTGCCTGTATTGGCATAAATTATGTGCATGATGGTTATATGAGCAATGACATTAATGAATAAAGGAAAGATTTAGAGAGTTTTTGTGTGATTAATTTATAATTATGAAATGTGATAACTATTATAATATTATTTTCTTTACATGAAGTGATTTTCTTACCATCATTTTCCATATAAGCATGAATTCATCTGCAACATAGTCCTATTTGAGATCAATTTTGCTCATGTACAATCAAGGTTGATAAGTAAGTTTTTCATTGTTGATAGTTTTTAAATGGTTATTAATTTTTTGAATATTAACCATTATATATATTTAATATGTGTGAGGTTAATCAATTTTTAGTTTCATATATCTAGGTATAAGAGCAAGAGTCTCATAAATCTTCACACACAATTCTCTTTTTAAACAAAATTCTGTATAACTACTTGTTAAAGCCTTGTTGTGATTTTTAAAAACTAAAAAATCATTGGAGAGGTTTAGATAGGGTATAAAATATACTAAATAGTAATAATAACCCTTTAAATACTCAAATTATAGTTATAATTACAAGGGATAACTGAAAACCTTCATACACAATCATATTCTACATTTATAATTCTATGAATTTTCTTGTTGGGAACTTTTTATGTTTGTTTATGAGATAATAGATATTTTAAAAGGTCAAAAATGTTTTGGGAAGACCTAATACAAGTATTATTAGGTTTTATGTTTCATAAAATTAATTTTAGCCCAGTTTTATAACTATCAACCTTGTGCAGCCCTGTTGAAACAAAGGCTAAGGTTTCAAACTAAAAAATTGGATACATTGAGTTTTCACCATTAAAATGTAATAAAAATTTGGATTATAACATTATTTAAAATTATAAATAATATTTTTGAGGTTATAAGTTGATACAATGTCATACAGTATGGTCACCAAGATTGTGGGATTGAACCAGGCTTAAAGAGACCTAATTGGTGAAGAGGTGAGTTGAGTTAGTTGGTTTTCCTTGAGATTTGGGTCATAAAATTTTAGGTGAAGTTGAAGGGGGATAATGGGTATCCAAACAGGGATTATTTTGTCAAAAATATTGGTATAATATTCACACATACTATATTTATCCTAAAAGAGGGCTACAAGTAACTAGGCCTTAATAGAGAAAGAGTGGATGGTTGGAGAGTTCTAACATTGAGATTGGATATTATGATTATAGGTAAATGGGAGTTAAATAGGTATGTGGATGGCCATATTAGTCCTACTAAGAATTAAATAAACATGAAACCATGAATGTGGCTTTTAGGCCTATGAATATGAGTTTGGTGCTAAGGAGAGAAAGAGTGTAGAGGGTGATAAAGATGATATGTCTTCAAGAGGTAAAAGAGGACTATATATTAAAATAGGATTAAGTGACTAGTGACACAATATTTATCAAATATTATAACTTAAAGTAATGTACCTATATGAACCAAGCAAACTAGAGATCAAAATAAGAATAAAGTGAGAAATCAGAGCCAAGAAAAGGTATGATAATAGTGTAGGCATCAATTCTACATCATTCACTTAGTATAAAAAAATCAAGGTGATGTTATGGTAATATTTTTCACCAAAAAATAAAATCATAAGGTTGTTTAATATGTGCAACCTTTCTAAAAAACACATATATAGTCATCACACAAGGTCATACATATTAAAATAGGATTATGAACAACCATGGGTAGTAAATTATACATACTAAGACAAGGATTTAATCCTAATATAATCAAATTATGTATCTAAACCTTCACAAAATCCTTCTATAGTAGTGTCGAGAATCAAATTTATTTTGAGGTGAAATAAGAAGTATGTACTATTTTTATTGACTTTAAATTCAATACAAAATTCCTAAAAAACATACAAATCAATTATTTAACATATCATAGTTATATAATTACCTCTATATGCTGAGAGGGAAAAAAATATCATAAAATCCTTTGAGATACATGCCTTGCATAGTGGTATTCATGAAATGAATATTTGACATAAAGCAACTTTAAGACCATTTTAAAGATATATTGAAATTTCATCCTTTCTTATTTAATGAAATATATTAAGTATTAAAATATATTAACTGTAACCATAAATTTCAATAGAAAATATTACGGTATACTAAAATGAACAACCTTCCTTCAACCTGTGTTATACTAGTTCTTGGTATATTCACAATAAGACATCTTGCATCTATTATATTCAAGCAAAAATTGTCAAATTTATTTCCTATTTTCTTAGTACACTCTTTTGTTTATCATCAGGGTTTAAATGAAGATCTTTCCACATATGAGAGGAGATATAACTATACATAATTCTAATTTCATTTTATATGCCTTTAAACTCAACTACAACCCACATACGCAATTGCCACTCCATATGGGATAAAAATTTAATTATTCAATGTTTAAAATTCTAAAATAAATATTACATAAAACCATATATATGTTTTAAAAAAGTGGTTTACATACCACTAGGGTGTATTCTATCATCCCTAGGCTTATATATTATTAAACTAATAGCCTACAAGTATAAGCTTGATAAACCACTAGACAATGCTCAAAATCTAGAATTTAAAAAAAAATGAATTTTATTTGAGATAAAAATATATACTACTCAAATTAGTTAACATAAAAAAATCCCCATTATGAGGTTGTATTTTTCATTAAAAAAATTAACATAGTCCCAATGTATAGTTTTTATACTAATTTTTTTAGGCTGAAGAGAACTCATTAATTCATGATATCCCCAAAGGTATGTCAAAATACTATTAGCCCTATCCATGAAGTGTTGAATATTTTAAAAATGAAGTATTTAAATCAAATAATTGAGTATAAGACTCTATAATCATAATGGGTGAAATAACATGGCCTTGTTAATCATATCTAACAAAAAAATAACCATCTCTCCATACCACAATGATTTTTTTGACAAATAATTTATACACTTACAATTTATGAATAAAAAATTAGATAATATAAAATAACCTATTTTTAATTTATGTAAATTCCATATCCACCGAGTATACGTTAATTGCATGTATAAAAAAATAGTAGTTTTTTTCCCTTCAAAACAATCATATTTTCTTCCTTCTTTCTTCCTTTTCCATCATATACATACCCAACATATTTATTGTTCCTAACTTTTGATTCCTATTTTATCCACCTCACCATTACATGCAACCATTTCCTTTCCATCTTTTCTGGTAGATTCACGGTGCATGCCCTATTACACTAGTTTTTCCCTCTAGTTAACTAATAGATTACAAAATATAACTCAGGATTCATAAAAAAAATAAAAATTACTTACATGTTAATATCTACCATTATATATTTAATGAGACGAGTAATAAATTACATGTAGTGTTTCACCAAATAAAACAAGCATTCCATAAAAACTTGAGTTGTTAAAAGGCCAAACCTAATATTAACCTCAACTTCTTATTTTGCTTTGTATATTGACTTATGTTCTTGATTAAATCAAACCATGCAAAGGTAATGATGTTTTATGTTATACTTAAAAAATAATAATTAACCCATTGAATTACCTTTATTGAATTTCATAATGTCAAAATTCATGCAATGAACACTCAATGGTGGTTTTGTGCTCGTGATTTATAAACTTTTCTTTTCTTTTCACAACTAGGTTTATGTTGGATACTAGACTATTTTTTTTAGATAGGATTCAAGCTTTATGGGGCCCCTTTTCATTAACAAAAATACTCAAAAAACTATATAATCCTAAATTAACAACAAAACCACCAAGGCATATAACCATCACAAACCATACAAAACAAACTACCTTTAAGAATTTAAAAATACTTAAACTGCACATCAAAGGACAACTTTACAAAAGTAGAGAAAAATAGCCTAACCTATTATCTACCTTAAACAAAACAAAAATACATAGCACTAAAAACCAACTTTTAGTCTAACATAATAACTAGGTCACCACCCCAATTGACACACTAAACTTTATTGTAACACTAAGTCAAATACTTATCTAGAAGCTATGGTCCTTTAATTTCCACCAATTATAGATAAGATGATGCTTGTGACTTGTTCCTTGCCACCAAGACAAATCCACTTGAAACCCCATATAGTGGAGACCTCCCTAATTTCTTCTACTTCCTATGATCCCACAACACTTGAAACTTTCCCCCCTTATCCCCTAATCAAGGTAGTGTCAGGAACCATCCTCAAGCAAACCCCTGAATCATCATTTTAACCACCTACAACCTTTCTAGAGACTTGTGAACTAATCACCATGTTTTCATCAAAGGAAGAGGGAATGATAATTATTTAAAATTAGGAAGGACTACTCTCTTATCTTCCCCCTTTATCTCTTCACTAGAACCTAAAGAATTCGCTTCTACATATTTTATTAGAAAAACTAACCTCTCCTCTAAGACCTCGAACATTGACAGTGGGATATATCTTACACCATCCTTCCTAGAAAAGGGGAGATCAACAAATAGGACTTCCTACACCTTATCCATATATAATAACAAATTTACCTTATTATCTAGCTAGATAAAAAAAACTTGTTCTTTTACTTATTCTTTATTAGAAATTACCATTAGAAAATTTCTAGCAAAGAAAAGAGCTAGGTCCAAATTAACCTTCACCCTTATGCTTTAATCCAGCATTTCTAACCCCAAAATATTTTCTATGTCCTCTGCTATTTCCCCCCATTAGAGTTTAGAAGATATTTTGCATCCACATCTTATACTTTTCCTATAAAGCCCATTTCCATGGACTCACCACCTCTGAAGTAAAGCAACCACACTAGGTTTTTCAAAAGCTCTAACTCCATAATTAAAAGCTCAAAATATCATATGCTTAATTTCAAAAAACTAAAACATATGGAAAATATTTCCATTTAATCCATCCTCCCAAGGATTTTTCATGCCTAGGCATGATCTCGCATGATTTATCATACTTAAAAATTAAAGCCTCCATCCCTGGTTAAGCCACCACTTTCTCCCATGAGACATGAGGTGAATTTTAATCACATCTCCACTTCTTCTATCCAAAATCAATCATTCCATATATATTTGAAATTATCTACCTATTTTTCCTCCCTTTGGTCAATCCCTATGTTAGCTAGAATATATGCCACCTTATTACTTTCATGAAAGCAATGGGCATAATCATCTTTGAAATTGACCCAACATCAACCAAGCCTACAACAAAACATTGTTTAAATGCTAGGCTTTAGTATTTTGAATAGATATATCCTAAATAAATACTTGAGAATCACCCTCAATTTCTAAACGCTCCACTCCACACTCAAGTGTTATCACTATCCCCACAACCACTGCTTGCACTTATGATTCATTATTAGTCCCATCTAGAAACCTAAAGGAAATTGCTCATATTAAAGAACCACTACAATCTTTAATCACATAGCTTGATATTAAATCCCTTGGATTACCTCGATAATATCCATCAAAATTTAACATATTCTAACCCAATCTTGGAGGCTTCTAAACCACTATAGCTCTATTACTCTTATTAGACTTAAATGGTATTGACCCTTTAACATGAGGATACTAGACTATTACACATCAAGAATTTTTCTATTAAAATTTTACTATACAAGTGATGTAGAATAAGAAAGTGAAATTTAAACAACATTATACAATCACCAAGATACACATGACAACAAAAAAATATTTTAATGCTATAAGGTCATACTCAACAAAAAACTGAATATAGTTATTCAAGTAGTACAAGAAAAAGACTTTGTAGGTAAAATTGTTGTGTAAATAACATAAAGACATAATCATCATGCAATACAAGTGTGTACAGGGTTATGACTTGAAAAAAAACTAAATATGATCATTTAATTATAATAAAAAAGTACATGCCATCTATATTCAATCACACATCATAGGAATCAAAAATTCATCGAAAACATAGCAAAACACTATAAGACCCAACACTACTCAACTAACCTATGTGGGGGTGTGACTATTATATCTTTACTCTTTATTTCACCAGCTTCCATGATCTTCCATACTCTCCCCTATGATGCCCTCCCTCAGGATTTTACTATGATGTAACAAATAGGATATCTTACATCCACCTCAAACAAATAAAGAGGGTAGTTGGTCTATCATAATCATAAACACAAATGAACTAATAATATCAACATAAAGTAAGGTATAAAATGAATTATTAAATTTATATCAAAAATTTATCACATTAGTATATACTACATAACCACTAAAATGTTGAAACTCATATTTAAAATGTTAATCAACATGATTTAGCTATTCACAATAGTAATGAAATAATAACTGTAATCTAAAGAGAAGTCCATAACATATAATGGTAAAATAAATAAACATATTCATATTTTTTGGTGATGTAGATTGCACCCTAGCTAAGAAAGGGGATTATTCAGGTCTTCCTACTCAAACCTAGTCTAGCTTGGGACTGACCCTAGGTTGTGGGTCACCTAATCCTGGGTCAAACCTCTAGGATTTTTAATGAGGATAGCTCCTTTGATGCATCACTTATCTCATCTACACTAAAACCTACTCATCGCTAGGGAAAAGTAAAGAAAGATAACTAAAATGGAAATCTAAGCTACTTTTGGTGATGCACCTAAATTGATTGTTCATCCAATCTACTTGAACCTTTACAAACACTAATGAGATAAGCAAAAGACTGAATCTACAACCCCAAAAGTTTGTTATGTATCAATATTTCATGTAGATGTTCACCAAGTGATCAAAACCTAAGGGAAATGATGGGGAGGCTTGATTCAATGCACTAACAGGTCAAAATATCCACATGTTATCTTTAATCAAATGGTAGTAAACACTAAATATAAACTACATAATAAGATGAACTAGTAAGTAGGTAAAATTAGGACTTGACAAGCGAGATATTTTTAACACATATGCAAATCAAACTAACATAAACACACTATAATAGAATAATGGAATATGAAAATGGTTTTTATTCATCTCAAGGGATTACAAAGCTCAATCTTGGAAGAGTCTAGTCATTCCCAAGAGAGGGATACATTTTAAGGCTTGGAAGCCTATATATATAGTAGAATGGGAATGAGAGAGATGAGGGACATGCATGTGAGAATGGAGGAGTCATTAATTATCAAGAAACATGGTGGAAATTCTTTGATTCTTTTCTATACACATGTCTTCTTCCAATTAGGACTAATCCTTTTCAACAAGTTAATGCACATTTGGCTCCAATAATCTTCAAACTTTCTCATTGGCTGAGAGATCCACTAGAAGATAAGGGTTTATTTTTCATGATGAGTCATGACTAAGTCTATTAGAGAAAGGATCTTTAAGATTTGAATGACATTGAATACTCTAACTACTTCTCTAATCCCCCAATCTGCTCTATGAACTTCACCACATCTTCCACTTGGATTCATTATAAGGACCAGGTCCTCATATCCTTGGACCTAATAGAGCCATGAGTAAGTATTCTTAGGTGGCTGATCTATCTATCACATTTATCCCTGAACATGATATTTACTACAAATCCTAGACATAGATTAACTATAGATTGAAAATGAATCTCCTTTATTGGTTTTCTTATAGCTATTATATTGATGCAGACTTATAAGTGATTTGGTCTCATTTCAATAACAAATTATAAACCTTTGATCTATATTAGGTATAAATACTTATTTTATCTCTATATATCTCTAATGGTGACCCTTGATCCTAAAACATTTAGTTTTGGTTTAAATTGGGTTGTGTTCAAATTTAGATCCTTTGTATTTACTTTATTCAAGTCAAAAAATGCTTCATCAACTAGTAGAAACTTGGATTCACACCATTGAGGATATGCATAGCTCTCCTCATCCAAGTGGGACAATGGAGTCATCTCTCTTACTATGGGTGACAATTTTGTTGAGATGAATCTCTATATAAGGAGATAGACCTCCTTGATGCACCTTTAAATCTCTCTCTAATATATCAATTGTGTATGAAAAGGGTTCAAGAAAATAACTAAAATAACAAAAAAGGTGATGCACCAATGTTTATCTCCTCCTATTCGACTTAAATTATGCTAATTAAAGACCAACATAACTTTTCTCATGCAAAATTTACAACTCCTATGTTGTCACATCAATTTTTCACATGTTAGATTCAGAAAGGCATTCAACATTTAGGAGAGTAATGGAAGATTACAAGAAATAATATAGTCATAAACTACTTCTAAAATTTCTATACACTTAGAAAAAAATACTAAAAAGGACCTGTAATGACACTCCTTCTACACATTGGTATACCATCAAGAGTACAAGCTAGAAAAGACAATCTTTCACTAGACTATACCAACAAAATTCAAGTCATCACTCAAAAGTACAACATGTGAGTGGCAAAATAACTTATATTATTTCTTCAAAAGTCTTTCAAGAACAAATATGGCTAGAGTTTTCCTAATAGCTAGTAGAGGCTACTCAAATTATCTAAGAGAATGCATAGGTATAGCTTTAAGAGGTGGAGGAGCAAAGGAAGTCCAAGGGTTACTTGGACATGTGTCATCTTGAGAGAAATAGTTACATTTGTATGTGGGAGAGAGGTGGGTGAGCTATGCCATGTCACCAAATGAATAAGTTAGAACTAAACCAAATGCCTCAGTTACAATTGAATCAACTATAGTTGAATAAGTTAAAATTGAACTAAATGCCTTAGCCACAATTTCCATTGGTTACTTTTATACTTGCCTTCAGGTTCCCACCAAGACTTTTGACACCAATGGCTATTTTTCATAGTTTAAATTTGACATTTTATGGGCCATCATCCTTTGGGTATTTTCTTTCAACTTTTATTTCCTCCAAACTTCTTGTCTTCTTTATTCCCTTGGACAATCTTTCCAAAAAAAATCATTCTTTAGAATCCTTTTTCCCATAGTTGTTTTATTTTGGCACTTTTCTCCTTCATACTTTTTGTCTAGACACTTTTCCCAAAAGAATTCATTGAGTCTTTTCCTTCTGGATTTTTGGTTTTGACCATTTCTGTAGACAATTTTCTTAAACAAATTCCTTTAGACTTTTGTTTCAACATTTTCCCCTGAGAGAATTCATTCGACTCTTTTTTATACATTAATTCCTTTAGGATATCGAATGACCTTTAGCTTTTGAAAATGTACCATTTGGTTTTTTGAAATGTTCCTTTGAGTTTCTTTGAAGTGGACCTTTAGTACTTTGAAATGACCCTTCAATAATTTGAAAAATACCCCTTCAAAAAAGTTACAAGTGTCCCTTCGACTTTTGGAAAAGACCCCTTCAAAAAAGTTGCAAGTGCCTTTCATAAAAACTGAAGTTCCCTTCAAAAAAGTTGTTTTGATGTCTAAAATAATTCCTTTGGAAAAGTTTAAAATTACCCTTCAGAAAATTTGAAAAAGACCCCTTCAAAAAAGTTATAATGCCTTTTAGAAAAACTAAAGTGCCCTTCGAAAAAGTTATTTTAGACAAAATCTCTAAAACAATTCCATTAGAAAAGTTGAAAATTGCCCTTCAAAAAATTAAAAATTCCCCTTCAAAAAATCTATCTCGAACAAATTTTCTGAAATAATTCAACACTTGGTTGAATGAAAAATCCAAAATAAATAACACTTAGTCAAAAATAAAAGGCCCAAAAAGATTACTATGCAAAGGCTTAGCAAAAGACTAAAACCAAACTAAAGAATTAGACTTGTACATTTGTTATGAGATTTGTCAAAGAACTCTTCTTCTGAAGAAAATATACATAATGGTTAAGTCAAAGGTATAGACTTAGGTGACTAAATTTTCAAATATGGGTGCTCAATTTTGGCCTGAAGGGCCAAAATTTGGTCAAAAAATTGGTGACTCATAGGGGTAGTATGCTTGCTATACTGACCAGACTAGTAGTCAAATTAATCTATTGGGCATGGAGTCATATAAGGACACTCAAATAAAGAAACATTGGCCGTGACTCAATTCCTTGAATAATAGACTAGATCGAAAGGAAAACCCATGCTACGAGATAAAACACATAATAAGAAAAAAAATAAACTAGACACAAAGCAAATCAAAACACAAGACAACTCACACATATGCATAAGTACTTAGGGAACACAAGGAAATCAAAAAACTATGTACAAAGGAAAATTACAACCTCATTAACAATGCTTTAGATATATCCCATTGACTAGGATATGCAGCTCCTCTCCATCCAAATTTGAAAGTTGGAAAGAATTGTGTTGTTTGCACTATGTGATCACATATGATCCACTCCATAAAGTATCAAAATTTGTGTGTCTTCTAGGCTTGGCCATATATTCATCCCATTTTAGGACAATGTATCCTTCTTTGAAACTCCTTAGCATGGATTTATTTTTAAAATACTTCTTTGTTTGCTCTTGGTGAGTTGTCATGGTGTGCATAGCTTGATTTGTTATTTCCTCAAGATCCATTAACTCACATAACCTGACCTCTATGTTGTTATTCTGCATCAATTATAACTGATATGTAAGATCTAAAGCTGGTAACTCAAGTGAGATAAGAAGTCTAGCTTCCCTTCCATAGACAAGTGTATATGTTTAATTCTCAATTGCTCTCTTTGGGGTGATCCTATCAACCCAAAGGGATATCTTCAATTTGGTGTGCCAAGTCATTTTATTTTCCTCCATTGTCCTCTTCATGATCATGATTAAGTTCTTTTTTATGGACTCAGCTAGTCCATTCCCTTAGGGGTAATAGCTGGAGGAGGTAATAATATAGATGTCATGCTTTAAATCCCTTTCACTTGAACTTTTGTTATCCTCCTTAATATCTACAACCTCCACCCATATTGTAAAATAATCAGTGGTTTTCAACACCCATTTATGACCAACACTATAAGGTGGATTGATTAGGTCTATGAAATCCAAACCCCATTCTATGAAGGGTTACTCAACTTGGATTGGATGAGGATACAAGACATATATATATATATATATATATATATATATATATATATATATATATATATATATATATATATATATATATATATATATATATATATATATATATATATATATATATATATATATATATATATTGTTTGCCATCAAAGAGAGCACACTTTTGGCATTTCCTTACCCAAGTGTTAGTGTCTTTAAACAATCTAGGACAAAATTAACCAACCCTCATAATATTAGCAAATATGGTTCTTGAAGCAAAGTGACCACCAGCTGGTCCATCATGGAATTCAAATAATACTTTGTCAATCCAATCTAAATAAATACAGCTCAAAAACACAACCTAAAAATTCCTTCCTAAATAACACTCTATCAACAAGTTCATAAGGAATGGATTGCATCCTAAAGTACCTTCTCTTGGCCCTATCAAGACCTTATGGACACTCACCAGTTTAAAGTAAATGGATAATGTCTTGTGTCCAACTTCTCATAAATGAATGTACAACTGATATAGAATCATCATGAAGTACTAAAATGGCTTTTTTTTTCTATTTCAAGTCTGAAGCAAGATTCTCATAAAGTCCTTTTCCTTTCACTAACTTGGTAGTTTTGATCTCCACATCATATTCCATTACCCTTATGATCCATCTTTCCCTCTTTTCATTCAAATATCTATTCGAAAGAAAGTCTTTCACATTATGATGAGGCACAAAAATATGAATTTTGTTTTTACACAACATATGCCTAAACTTCTTTAAACTCCTTACGACTGAAAGCACTTATTTCTCAATATATGTGTACCTTATCTCATAGCCTTCCAATCCTTGAATAAAGAAGGCAATAAGCTGTTCAAAATTTTAATTATTAGCTTGAGTAAGCATGGTAGAGATTACCACTTCATTCCCAAAAGTATACAGGTTGAAATATTTGGAGAAGTTTGGACTTGCAAGGGTAGGAACTTAGGTAATGGCTTTCTTGATCTCTTCAAAACTTTCTTTCCTCCTTATTTTTCAAGTGAAAACCTCATCCTTCCTTAGCATGGAGGTATATGGATTGACCAAGTTAGAAAAATTAGTAATAAACCTCCTAATGAAATTGATCTTACCAAAAAATCTTTGTAGACATTTCTTATGTTTAGGCAAATACGATGCAAAGATGGCACTTACCCTTTTAGGATCAATAAACATACCTTTCTTGGAAATAATGTGGCCTAAGAGTTTGACTTAATGAATAACAAACACACACTTATTTTGGTTTAGATATATCCCAAACTCTCTACACCTCTCAAAAATCTGCCTTAGGTGCTTTAAATGATCTTTTGCTTCCTTGGAGAAAACTATCACATCATCAAGATATACTAATACAATGTCATTAATTAATCCTTAAAAATACATATCCTTTGTAGGTTGAAAAGTATCTCCAACATTAGACAACACAAAAGGCATTTTAATATAAGCATATGCACCCCATTTAGTATTAAATATTGTCTTATATTTGTCACTTTCCTTTACCAAAATATGATTATACCCAGAATACCCATCAAGGAGAGAAAACCTTTCACTACCAGACATAACTTGCAAGATTTGTTTCATGGAAGGGAGTGGGTAATGATCCTTCAAATACACTTTATTTAAGTCCCTAAAATCAACACACAACATTATCTCTCCATTATTTTTCCTAACAAGAACTAGGTTTGCCAACCAAGATGCATGCTTAATGGGAAAGATGATTTTAGACTCAATCATTTTGGTGAGTTTTTTCCTCATGAGAGGCTCAATCTTGGGATTGATTAGACTTTGCCTTTTCTTAATAGTCTTAGCATTATCATCTAACTCTATAGTATGATGAGCTAGATTTGGATCAAAACCTTTTAAATCACTATAATCCCATGCAAAGACATCAGAAAATTATTTGCATAACTCAATGAAAGCATGCTTATCTTCGATAGTAGATACTTTCCCAAGTGTAAGAAATTTATCTTGAAAATTTGAACCTTCTCATAGTTTTCATACTTGGTAGATATTCTTACCTTCTCTTTCGTCAGCTATTCATCATCATTGAATATGCTCTCAAGAGTGACTAGGCCTTTAAGAAGCATGTTAGACATCAATTACACATTCTGCCCTCCATATTGCTGTAGTTTAGACTAATTTTTAGAATAAAACTCATCTTATTCCTATATAAAAATTTCTATTTACTGGTCACTATAAAACACCTACCAATTAGTGACATTATCCGGTATAATTAACTTTAGATGAGGTTGGTTCTTATCCTCTTTTATTCCTTTTAGAACATCAGACTAAGATCTAATTGCTACCAACCTATTAGCATGTTTGTTATATTTTATTGAGATATAATTTATGTTTAATTATTTGAAATCTCCAACAAGATCCCACACTCTATGCTTATAGGGCTTAAATAAAGAGTTTTTTGTCAAATTCTACCCTCCAACCTGATTGACAACAAGCTCACTATCACCAAGCACTTACAATTCTTTGACACCTCTTTTCTTAGCCCATTTAGGTCCATGAATAAGGGATTCATATTATGATACATTATAGGTGCAAGAAAACTAAATTTGAAGGTTGAAAGATACCTTTCCTTTGAAGGTGAAACCAACATTGCTCCAGCCCTGACCCCAATCTTGCTTCTCACCAAGCACTTACAATTCTTTGACACCTCTTTTCTTAGCCCATTTGGGTCCATGAATAATGGATTCATATTATGATACATTATAGGTGCAAGAGAACTAAATTTTAAGGTTGAAAAATACCTTTCCTTTGAAGGTGAAACCAACATTGCTCCAGCCCTGACCCCAATCTTGCTTCTAGACCCATCAAATAAGAGCTACCACAAGCAATTCACATCATCACTTGACTTCATCAAATTAGGCATGAAATATTCCTTCTCATTCATATAATAGGTTTCAAGACTATATTATTCAATAAACTTGTAAGGATCATGTTCATAGTACTCATCTCCCCACTCATCTAGGAATAAATTAGAAACCCCCTCAAGGGAATATGATGGAGATTGGTCAATATGAAGTTCCTCTTCATCAATGATAGCATAATTAAAATTTGACACCTTAGGTTAGTAATGTTTCAAGTGATATATATGAATATATTATAACTCAATTTTCACTTTAGTGCCACATTTTGTCCTAAACACCATGTAAGACCAATTGGCTGCCAAATATCCACCTATCTTAGATGTAAAGTCTCTTGAAAAACAAAGAGAAAAATAGGGAGGTAAATATTCCACCACAACATCATGAGGAATTTAAAAATTAGGAAAATTATGAAGGATCAAATTCAAACCTTTAACTACCCCCAAAGTCTTGGCTGGTGATCCATCTAATTGCAAAACTCCTTTAGTCATTGGCTCATACTTGAGGCCTAGCTTATCTGCTATACATTTGGGCATAACTAATGTGTTTTCTCCACTATTTATAATATAATTATGAACTAATAAATCACCAATAATTATAGATAGGTAAAAATAATGAGTCTTCTCATCTTTCTTCATTTGACATTCTATATATTGAGTTCCATTGACCAAAACCACTTTGTCATTTCTAGATGGGCCAACTTGTTTACCCAATCCATGTAATTAATTTTGGAGTATATATTTATAACATAGTAATTTTAGATAATCCCATAATGATATTTTCATATGAATCTTCTTCATTTGGTCCACCACATTGATGGAAGGATTACTCACCTTGGGGTTCTTTTTATGAACATTGGTACCTTGTGATGTAGCTTATGGAGGTAGAGTTGTAGCAGCTAGCCTAAAGTTTAGAATTCTTTGATTTTATTGAAATTTAGGAGATATATTAGACCCAATTACCATATGAGATGATTCAAGAGTAATAATAGGTCCTTTATGATCTCTTTGAGCTTCATCAACAACCCTCCTTTTGGACCTAGTATTAGAGGCAACGTTAGTATTCCCATTGCTTGTATTTCCTAGGTAATTATTGGCACAAAACTCACCCTCTAAATGATTTATGAGGGTAGAATAAGTATAAGGTTTTCCATTTTACAACCCTCCTTTTATATATCCTTCAAAATTTTAAACTTGGAAATATTGACTATCTTGCATTACCATGCCTTGATTGTGCATCTCATTTGCATAACCAATATGCTCTTGACCATGTTCAAAATATGGATAGTTGGGATATTCTTGGATCAAGTTGTTTTTTATGGGTATAAAGGATTTGGAGTATTATGGATCATTATTATTATAACTTTGATAAGGCTTGACATGGGTAATTTGGCCTTGTCTTTGTGCATTATTCTGGAAGAGAGGTCTACTTGTTTGCCCAAACTGATTATATGTTTGATATGGCCTATAACCTTGAGCTTGTTGTATCTTAATGGAAACTAACTAATTTTTAATACTTTTAATAAATATTTTAACTTCATGGATTTCATTTAAAGTAGTAATAATAAGCCTTTCTTTTTTAGGCAAAGGGGCTAAAGTGGGAAATACACCTTCACTAAGAGAATGTAAATCAGGGAATAGTTGTATTGGAGGCTTAGGAGCTATATTTCCTACTTGGAAAAGACAATTATAAGCATTAATGGCTATTTCATAGGTATCAAGAAATGTTTTTACACTCATATATTGAATCATCATGTCAATATCAATATTCAACACTTTTAGGTAGTATAAAAATGCATAGTTTGGAACAGGTTTAACAAGAGCTGGGATCTTATCCCATGTTATTTGAAATCTAGTATTAAAATCCTAAATAAAATCATGTGGTTCCTTATTAATTGTGGTCAATTAATTATCTAGACATAAGTGATCACTCTTTTCCCCAAACTATTAGTCAATATATCCCCCAACTCATTCCCTGATCTAATAGAATTTACGGGTAGAGTCCCATACTAATCCAAAACTTTTCCTTGGAAAGATAAGGCCAAAAATCTAATAGATAATTTTTTTTGGGTGATGTAAATATTCAAAAAGTTTTCTATATTCCTAATGTTCTCAATGGTAGTAATAGGACCATCCCCACTAAAATATGGGACACTTTTGAGGGCTACTCTTTGAATTTGATCATGTTGGGCAAGATTCAAGGAAGATTTCCCAATGAAAAGCACAAAAAGTTATATTCTATAAATCTTGGAATTATCACTATGGAGATTAGGAATTGAATGTAACACAAAATTAGAAGCTTTAAACACAAAATCTCTTTTGTAAGGATTAGTGTTTACAAACCTAAACCTTTTAGTTAACTATGGAGGTAGTTGCACAAACTCAAAATGTATCTATTTAATAGTATATCTAGTTATTACCTTTGGCATGGAAAATATGAATGAACATTAAATAAATAATTAAATTCTTCAATGGATTCACCATGTACTAAATATAAATGCTTCTTTCATCTTTAACTATGCTAAGACCAACACCAACCTTGAACAATATTTTAAGACTTGGAAGTCCCATCGGGCATGCCAAAAACTATTGATACTTGGATTTGCACCATTGAGGAGATGCTCCTCTCTCCTCATCCAAGTGGCATAATGGATTCATCTCTTTTTCTATGGGTGACAATTTTTTTGAGATGAATCTCTAGATAAGGGACTGGCTCCCATTGATGCACCTTTAAATCTCTCTCTAATCTATCAATTCATGTATGAAAAGGGTTTAAGAAAATAACTAAGAGAAAAAAAAGTGATGCAAAAATGTTTATCTCCTCCTATTTGATCGAGAATATGCTACTTAAAGACCAACATATATTTTCTTAGACAAAACTCACAACTCCTTACGTGTTGTCACATCAGTTTTTTGCATGTTAGATTCAAGAAGGCATTCAACATTTAGGAGAGTAATGGATAATTCCAGGAAGGAATACAATCATAAAATAATTCTTAAATGTCTATAAACTTATAAAATAATACTAACAAGGACTTGTAATGACACTCTTTCTGCACATTAGTAGACCATCAAGAGTATAAGCTAGAAAAGACAATATTTCAATAGACTAAACCAACAAGATTGAAGTCATCACTCAATGGTATAGTATGTGAGTGGAAAAATAACTTGTATTATTTTTTCAAGAGTCTTTCAAGTGCAAATATAGCCAAAGTTTTCCCAATAACTAGTGGAGGCTACTCAAATGAGCCAAAAGAATGCATATTTATAACTTTGAGAGGTGGAACAAGCAATAGTAGTCCAAGGGTCACTTGGACATGTGTCATCTTGAGAGAAATAGTTACATTTGCATGTGGGAGAGAGGTGGGAAAGCTATGCCATGTCACCAAATGAATTAGTTACAAATGAATATGTTAAAACTAAACTAAATGCCTCAATTACAATTAAATCAACTATAATTGAATAAGTTATAACTAAACCAAATGCCTCAGTTATAATTTCCATTTGTTACCTTTATACTCAACTTCAGGTTTTCATCAAGCCTTTTGACACCAATGTCTATTTTCCATAGTTTAAACTTGACATTTTGTGGGTCTTCATCCTTTGGTTATTTTCTTTGAACTTTTGTTTCCTTCAGACTTCTTATCTTCTTGTTTCTCTTAGACAATATTTCTAAAAAAATTCATTCCTTGGACTCCTTTTTCCCATAATTGCTTTGTTTTGGCACTTTTCTCCTTTGAATTTTTTGTCTTGGTACTTTTCCTAAAATAATTCATTTAGCTCTTTTTATCAAGTCTTTTCCTTCAAGATTTTTGCTTTTGACCATTTCTATGGATAATTTTTGTAAAAAAATCCTTTATAATTTTTGTTTTGGCATTTTGTCTCGAGAGAATTCATTTGGATATTTTTTTTAAATTAATTTCTTTGGGCTATCAAATGAACTTTTAGATTTTGAAAATGGACCATTTAGTTATTTGAAATGTTCCTTTGGATTTTTTTGAAGTGGACCTTCAGGAATCTGAAACGACCCTGCAAAAATATGAAAAAGACCCCTTCAAAAAAGATATAAGTGTCCCTTCAGCTTTTGGAAAAGACCTCTTTAGAAAAGTTGCAAGTGCCTTTCGAAAAAATTGAAGTGCCCTTCGGAAAAGTTGCAAGTGCCTTTTGGAAAAACTAAAGTGCCATTCAGAAAATTTGTTTTAGATAAAATGTTTGAAATAATTCCTTCAAAAAAGTTGAAAATTGCCCTTCAAAAAATATAAAAAGGAACTCTTCAAAAAATTTGTGAGTGCATTTCTGAAAAACTAAAAATTGCCCTTCAAAAAATATGTCTCAGACAAATTATCTAAAAGAATTCAGCACTTGGCCAAATGAACAATCCAAAAGAAATAAAACTTAGTCAAAAACAAAATCCCCCAAAGGATTACTATGAAAAGGATTATAAAAATACCAAAACTAAACTTCCTAAAATAATTAGACTTGCACGTTTGTTGTGGGCTTTGTCAAAGAACATTTCTTCCAAATAAAATCTACATACTAGTTAAGCCAAAGGTATAAACTTAGGTGGCTAAGTTTTCAAATAGGGGTGCTCAATTTTGGCTTGAAGGGACAAAATTTGGTCAACACAACCTTCATTGAAAAACTCTTAGGCTCACCTTTGCTCATTGATTGTCAATTATTGACTCAACTTATTGACCTTTTGACCCATCTCACACCATCGATCCCCATCAATATAATTAAATGTGTGCTATTGGATATGATCTAGGGACCCTTTTGACTTGTTAACCTATTTATATGTCATAGATATTTGATGCATGATTAAATATGATCCCTTGATCTTCTTGGGACCCACCATTTTAACTCAAATAGATAATTCATGAGGCCCAAATTTGACATTTGTGTGCCTGTATTTGATGTCTGCATGAACATCATTGACACTTTCATGAATGTCTTAGGATTTTTGAGCTAAATGGTTATTTTCCATGGCTTAAATTTGACATCTATGCATTAATTATTTAATTTCTACACAACTATCACTAACATCCATGAGGCCATCACACTTTGAACCTAGAATTATTAATTGCTAAGGCTTGATTTTCATGCTCATGCAACTATCTTCTTCAACTTGTTCTAATTTGAAGGCTTATATCTTGAGATAGAGAACCAATTAAGACATGAAATTTGTAGAGGATGATCTTGGCATGAAAGGAATCATGTCTAAGGATTTATTTTGGCTTGAGAGGCTTTCTATGTAAACTTATAAAATGCATAAATGAGATTACCAGTCCATTTTTGCATGACATCCTGGTTATGGTTTGGCTCTTCACAGCTTGTGTAAGTCATATTTTGATCCTTCAAAACTCTATAACTCTGCTCATCTATTCAATCCAAGTAAAATATTATCATTTAGAACTAAGTTAGCCAACATTTCTTGTGACTCATAGGGAAGCATGCCTGATATGCTTAAGAACCTAGACCATGTTTCCCTATCTAGTCCATTGGGCATGGAGTCTCTTCTTTGATTTAATAATTTGATCTAAAGCTAAAAATTGGCTACCAACCTCTAAATAACCTCTCTTGAAAAAAATAGGGATAAAAAGTAATAAAATTACATAAAGTGCCCAAGGCACTTATTGAAGGGAAGAACATAACAAAAGGTAAACTAATCTAATAAAGCAAGCACTACTAACCTAATGTGCTAGGATAACACTTGGAGGAAAAGATAAAACTAATTATGTATAAGGAACCTAACTAACTAAGACAAATCATGATCCACCTAGGTCGAAAGGAAAATTCATAGACTCATTTAGTCCAAGAGATTGTACAAGTTACAAAGCAAGATGTTTATTGATCATGACCCTTGATGAATCTCTTTTCTTGCTTACCAACTCCTTTAATATCTCTTGAAGTGAGTTATCAACAATGAACTAGTTACCGACAAAGATAAAATAGTCTTATTCTTCAGGATCCTTCTCATACTTATTATCAACTACAATCTCTACAAGTGACACCTTATCTAAGCATTATCCTTGAGTCTTTTTGGTACCTTGAATGACCTTATTCTCCTTACTATCAAATGTAAACTTAACAAGCTCTCGTAAGAGTTTTGAATGCCCAACCCCCTTTGCATCATGGCCTTTAATGAGTGACTCCAGATCAAACTACTCATGAATATGCTCTCCAATGAGAAACATATCTTTGTAAAGTCCCTCAAACCCTTGTAGAGATTCAATTTACAACTACTCATCATATTTTTGTTCCTCACTTTGATTAACCTAAATATGATCAATTTAAAGGGTATCTTGATCATTTTCAATAAGAGATATCTCAAACTCATCCATGTCTTCCATTTATACCAATCCAGCATGGGGTTATCCTACATCAAGAGTAAAATTCTCATTCTAATTTAGCTTTCCTAGAGTATTACTACCTTCCTAAAGCTCCAAAACATTAATGGAATCCTCAGATGAAGATTCAACTTGTTATATTATCTCATCATCCAAGTCTACCATCTTAAGTTCATTAATATCACTCATGAAATCATGGTACAATTACTATCAATAGTATTCTTCTTTAGGAATGCTCTCTACCTCAATAATGGTTCTATGTGAGCTATCTTCATGGCTACCTTCCAAATAAATATGAGCTTGTACTTGATCTAGATCAGCTACCATAAGATCTAGAGAAAACTCTTGATTTTGGACAATTGATATATGATCAAGAGGTTATTGAGAAATAACCTTTTGATGCACATATAAGACTTCTTCCTATTGGATCTCATCCCCAACTTGCACTTGTTCCTACAATTCATTTTATTTGACATTATGAAAGAATGAAACATGCTCACTCTTTCCAAGTGGTGTTCCAATAATGATCCCCTCTTCCTGATCACTAAAGTCATCATTATTTTTTGTCTCTTTAGTTGTATCTTCTTGATTTGCCTCACAAATGAGGTCTTTCTCAAAGAGTGGCATAGTAGACCCTTGAAAATATTCAACAAGATGAGAAAGGTTCAAATAAGTTACCATAGGTACTTGATTTTGCTCATGGAGCTGATCTTCTTAGATTAACTTCACCTCATCTCTCTATTGCTTTGCTTCTTGAATGGCTCTCCATGAAGGAAATGCTCTAGGATTTTAAGTGGAAAGGAGTGGAGGCTGAATGGTATCTTGTTTTAATTATATAATAACCAATTCCTCCTTATTATACATGTTGATTTTGATGGATCTCCAAGAGGGAAAGGACGTAGATTCTTAAGGAGGGAGGGGTGAAGATTGAGTGACTTTAGGTTTGCTTGACTACATGACTTGACTCCAATATGGAAACTTGGGATTATGATCCTTTGGCACTGTGTGTATTATGGATTGAGGGTTGAAAGGAGGTAATTATAATTGAGGTGGTGTTGCCTTTATAGATACTAGTGTCTGGTAGAAATGTTTGTCTACAGACTCAATCTGCCTAACAAAGGAGGCTTCAAAATTAGACTTTGATCACTCATGGTGGTTGGCTCTTTCAACACAAACTTGCCTTTCCTCCTATAATCTCCCTTGGATAGATTTCCATGAGGGAAAGGTTTATATGAGTTGGGGGGAACTATGATGGATTTGAAACTCATTTGGTGGGGGCTTATGGGTGGTGATGGGAAGCTCAACATGAGGTTGACATGGAGTGAATGAGGGAAAGTAGGATGGGTGATTAGATGTTTGATGTTCTTCATGGGCTATTAGATTCTTTTTAATCTTGGAGATGAGTCCATCTATTTTAATTATGCCACCATTATTTCAAAGGTAACCTCTCCTAATGAAAGACATCCACTCCTCCTTTACTTGATGCACTAAAGTCTTAACCCCTCTAATGACATGTTTTGGGATTTCTTGTCCATACCCTTTCAACGTATCGATGTTTATAATATTATTCTCCTATTTAAATAAATATTTTTTAAGGCTATATATTTAATGGCTTAGAGTATGAGTAATCTATTTAGGAATGTCATACAGCTACCATGAGTGATCAAGAGAGTAATCAGGCTACAGAGGGGGTAGAAGAGACTCATAGAAGGCTTGATGATCTTGGAATGAATAAGGCTCATATGAATGAGGATGATATGCATATGAATCATGGTTATAAGATTGATATGAGCTTCCATATTGTTGATAAGGATTTACACACTCTTTATATGGTTGATATGGTTCATTATAAGGGTAATAGGCTTCATTTGGTTGATGATATGGATCACTAACCTGATTAGGATAGAATTGTACCCCAAATCTAGCCAAAGAGACTCAAGAAAGAGACAAGATAAAGATAAAACTTACTTTAAGGTTTACCTAGACTACTGTAACTAGTTGAAAGCTTGGAGTCACCATTGATGTTTGCACTTATGCTTGTAAAGGCTGAGTGAATGAAGAGAACACAAAAAATATTCATTTAGTGTACATTAAAACCTATCCCACTAGGTGTGCCAAAACTTTCAATGGTATAGCTTTCACCCTAGATGAGAAGTGGATTGTTTAAGTCCTCTTACTCAAACCTAGTCCAACAAGAGACTGAACCTAGGCTTTGGGTCACCTAATCTTAGGTTAGACCTCTAAGATTTTTAATAAGGCTAGCTCCTCTAATGCATCATTTACTCTAAGACCCACTCATTATAAGGGTAAAATGGAAGAAATATAATTGAAAGGGAAATATAAGCTACTTTTGGTGATGCACCTAAATTGATTTTTCATCCACTCTACTTGAACCTTTACAAACACTAATGAGACAAGCAAAATATTGAATCTATAACCCCAAAAGTCTTTTATGTATTACTATTTCATGTAGAGATTTACCAAGTGATCAAACACTTAGGGAAATGATGGGGAAACCTGATTCAAATCACTAACCAATCAAAATATCCACATGTTAGCTTCAATAAAATGTTATTAAACACTAAACATGAATTACATAATAAGATGAACTAGTATCTAGGTGAGATTAGGACTTAAAAGAGAGATATTTCTACAACATATGCAAATAAAATTGACATGAACACACTATACTAGAATATTGGAATATGAAAATAGTCTTCTACTCATCTCAAGAGGTTATAAAGATCAATCTTGGTAGAGTCTAGTCATGCCTAAGAGGGATACATTTTAAGGCCTAAAATACTAAACATATAGAAGAATGGGAATGAGAGAGATGGGATACATGTATGAGAGAATGGATAAGGAGTCATTAATGATCAATAAATGTGGTGGTAGTTCATTAATTTTTTTTATATGCATGCCTTCTTCTAATCAGGATTAATCCTTTTCAATAATTTAACCCGCATTTGGATCCAATAATATTAAATATTTATCATTGGATGAGATATCCAATAGAAGACAATGATTCATGACTAATTCTATTAGAGAAAGAATCTTTAAGATCTAAATGACATTGAATAATCTAACTACTTCTCCAATCCCTTAATCTGCTACATGAACTTCACCACATATTCCACTTGGTTTCATTATGAGGACCAAGTCCTCATATCCTTGGAATTTATAGAGCCATGAGTAAGTATACTTATGTGGCTCATCTATCTATCACATTTATGCTTGAACATTCTCTTTAATGTAAATCCTAGACATAGATTAACTATAGGTTGAAAACCAATCTCCTTTATTGGTTTTCCTATAACTATTATATCGATGCATACCTATAAATGACATGGTCTCATTTTTATAACAAGTTATTATACTTTTATCTATATTAGGTATAAATACCTATTTTATCTCCACATATATCTAATGGTGACCCTCAACCCTAAAATATCTTGTTTTGTTTCAAACTGGGTCATGCCTAGACTTGGCTCCTTCATATTTACTTTTCCCAATTAAAAACTTCTTCATAAAACTTCATCAAAAATATCTCAAGCTCATATTTTATCATTTTATATCAATTATAAACTCAAATTATTAACCTTTTGACCCATATCACACCATTTAACCCCCTTGGTATGATCAAACCCATGTCATTGGATCTATTCTAGGGACCCTTTTGAATCATTAACATGCTTGTATGTTGTAGATCTTTGATGCATGATTAAATTTGAGACCTTGATATTTTTGGGACCCAATAATTGAACTTAAATGGCTAATTCATGAGTCCCAAATTTGATGTCTACATGCTCATATTTGACATATCTGTAAACATCTTTAATGTTTGCATGAACATCTTAGGATTTTTGAACCCCAGCAGTTATTTGCCATGGTTTAAATTTGACATCCACACATCTATAATTTGAAGTTCATATAAACATCACTAAAATAAATGAGGCCATCACACTTTGAAACCAAAATATTTAATTGTTGAGGATTGATTTTGATGGTCATGTGACTATCTTCTTCTACTTTGAAGGCTTATATCTTTAGATAGAGAACTCATCAAGACATGAAATTTATAGAGGATTATCTTGTCATGAATGGAATCACATTCATAAATTTATTTTGGCTTGAGAATATTTTTACATAAACTTATAAAATACACAAATGACCTAACCAATCCATTTCTACATTGTGGCCTAGTGATGATCTAGCTCTTCACAACTTGTGTAAGTCATCTTTTGATCCTTCAAATCCCTAGAACTCTGCTCATATATTTAATCCAAAAAAAATCTTGGCATGTGGGATTAAATTGGTAAAAAATAATATTTTACATTATGGTGATGCATGATGTAACAATGAGTATCCTACTTAGGATATGAGCAAAACAATTCCTCTAGTAGATGAGTATATTGATATGAGTTTTATTTGATATTTTACTTACCATGTATGATCTGATGATAAATAAATTATTTTAATTCTTAATAGGTTGGTATATTTATTCCATAATTTTTTTTGGTGATATTTCTCATTCCCTCCTTATAATTTATTATGATACGTATGTCTTATATTCATGATTGAATAACACATTTACAAATTTATAATGGAAAGCATGTATCTTAGATCATTTGATGGTAGAAATATTCAAGGACTTGTATGATAATATTTTAAACTACATTTATTTCATAATTATTTTATCAAAATTTATACCATGTGAATGTTTTAATAGGAGTAATGAGTGTACATGTGATAGGTATTTAATGGCATAAAAATGGATAAGGGGATTGACCTGGACCTAATGACTGGTTCCTATCTGATGGATGACATTAGACCACATGCTTAACATAATTATTTTACCCTTACACTTTTTAGGTGTGTGGAAATATTTTAACACCTAGTGATAAAGTTTAGATAAAATACTATCCATGGGTTAGTGGGCCACCTAATGTCTTAATTAAACATTTCTAATACCCACCTAGACATGTATGAAGCTAGCCCCATTACAAAGACCTTGGAATGAGTATGTACTTAGAAATGATTTTTTTAACTATCCAAAAACTCCCAAAAATATATTTTAGCTATGAAAATTGACCATCCTTGGCTTGTGTGCCTTAGACATTCTTTAGGAGGCCTTATACCTAAAATTAGAGCTTTCTAGGCTACTTGGAAAGTGGGTGGGGCTACATAGAAAGAAGGAGACACATACCCCTCGATGAATGGTTTCATATTAAATCAAATCCATTCGAATTATAAATTACATTATTCTATAACTGATTCTAATTATAGAATAAGGTATAGAGATGAAAAAGACACCAAAATTTCAAGAACATGAGACAAGAAAGAGAAAGACCTTGCAAAAGTGTTTTAGGTAGGATATATATTTTCACCATATGGCAAAGTGTAATTTTTGTTGTTGTTATAGTGTTTAAAAAATGTGTGAAATATTATGTTTAAAATGTGTGAATGAACCATATGTTTAGTGTGTAAATTACAGTCCTATACTTAAGGGTGTGAAAATGGCTTAGGTGGAATTTGGGGCTAAGTGGGGATACATACTAGCTCCCCTAAGATTTTTTTTTTTTAAAAGATAAAGTCATGTAACTTTGAATTTTTGAATGCATAGAGAGAGTCTTTAAAATTAATAGACTACCCATTGGATTTTTTTTATGTTTGGTTGTTTGTTGTATGATTGTGTTTGCCAAACTTCAAACAAATATATCTAAAATTAATTATATTTAAACATTTTTGGATTATTAGGTATCCTTTAATTTTTTATTGGGTCATTGAGGAACTCCTTTGGGTTTAGGGGTTGATGATGGTTATTGATGCTTGATGACATTACATGGTTGGGAGGTGAATAATCCCTTTTTCTACCAGTTGTGCTGATGTTGATGAAGATGATATTTGAAACTACGTGGAATATTGTTTCATGGATAAGTAATGTGATTATTATATATTATGCTTTACTATTACAAGAAAATGAAATTATTAACCTATGCATTTAAATGTTGAATTATGTACTTAAATTATGATAAGATTATATTTTATTGGGTCACTAAAAATTTCATAGACATTTGTTGTTCTCTACTACAGAAGAATAAATTTGATTTTTTCATGAGTTTCCATTAAAGGCTATTAAAATATTCTATAATGAAAAGAAAGGGTTATTGTGTATGTTTCTTTCTATTTAATTTTGTATAAGATGGCTTGAAAATTAATGTACTATCTAACTATTTAAAATAATATTTTAAATTATTTGCATCAAAAGATAATATGAATAGTTTTTTAATTTATCACAAAATGTTTACTACTAATAAAGAATATATTAGATTTCAAATTAAGAATGGGTTCTTATTTGTACTTATTGATGGATTATTTTACAAAGAAGATAATTTTTATTATTAATATATTTAAACGTAAATTATTAGATTGTTCATCCTCCAAATGTATAGTATAGCTTGATTTTAATGCTTATTTTAAATAAATATTGGGTCTTTACATTTCCATAAATTGATATTTCAAGTGAGTAAAATTGGCATTGAAGTTATAGATTAAAATATTATTTACATAAGAAAATTTGAATATTGTACACAAGAAAAGCCTTAAATAAATTATAAAAAATGTAATAATAAAAATAATTAACCTTTGTGGGTAGTGTGTTAAAAGGCGATCCACACCATGGTATCAGATTACATATTGTAACACTAGAAACTATGGGTGTTAATAGATTTTGAGTTACCATGTGAATGCATGATTAATTAATAACAATCCTAATTGTTTAAATATTAATTTTAGATTTTATTTGTGTTTTATTATGGTAATAACATTATCCATTGGTTTCACCCTATACAAACTTTTTTCATTATTTTTCTCCCATTACAAATAACATACTTGATGACCAATTTAATTATTTATTTTTATTATCCACTTGCTCATGTTTTAAATTTTTAGTTACAATTGTTCAATATTAAATGCATTTAAGTTGACTGATGTGTATGTAGGGGGAACATTGAGAATTTATTTACTTCTCACACCTATTAAGATATTAAAGAAGCCATTTTTTAATGATGCCACAACAACAACAATAACAATAACAATAACAATAATAATAACGATAACGATAACGATAACGATAACGATAACGATAATGATAACAATAACGATAATAATAACGATAACGATAACGATAATGATAAAAATAATGATAACAATAACGATAACGATAACAATAAAAATAACGATAACGATAACAATAAAAATAACGATAACGATAATGATAACAACAATGACAATGACAACGACAACGACAATGACAACAATAACGACAACGATAACGATAACGATAACGATAAAGATAACGATAACGATAACGATAACGATAACGATAACGATAACAAACGACAACGACAACGACAACGACAACGACAACGATAATGAGAACGATAACGAGAACGACAACGATAACGACAATGATAACGACAACGATAACGATAACGATAACGATAACGATAACGATAACGATAACGATAACGATAATAATAATAATAATAATAATAATAATAATAATAATAATAATAATAATAATAATAATAGTAATAATAATAATAATAATAATAATAATAAAATAATAATAATGATAATGTGTAGACTATGATGATGATGATGATGATGACGACGATGACGACGACGACGATGATGATGACAATGATGATGACGATGACGATGACGATGACGATGACGATGACGATGACGATGACGATGACGACGACGACGATGACAACGACGACGACGACGATGATGATGATGACGATGATGATGATGATAATGATGATGATGATGATGATGATGACGACGATGACGACAACGATGACGACGACGACGACGATGATGATGATAATAATAATAATAATAAGGTGTAGACTATCATTACAAATCATAAAGGATAACATATGGAGGTTATAGATAATGAAACATATACATTCTACAAAACAATTTAGGCATTAATGTTTGCATCTTATTAAATTAGAAAAAAACCTTCCTTATCATGGGAATTTCATGTATAAAATCACTTTTGAGATCTCACAAAGGAAAATCAAAACATAATTTATATGCTTGAAATTTAGAGGTTGAATACATAATTTTTGAATGAGTCAACTCGGTACATTTATCATATAAGAAAAATATCTTACAACTATGGTGAGGTGTACTCTTAGAACATTACTTGTTACTTCAAACAGTGGTCATATGAATTTATAAACAATGAACCCATATACTACTTGCCACATTCTTTGAGCATAGCCTTAAAATTATTATACCTCAAAATTGAGGCACTATAATATATATGAAATCATAAAAAATATGAGCGTTCTATAATGTAATGAAATTATATTGCATACTACCCTTACTACCTTTAATGAAATAAATTTTTTATTGTTATATTTTTTGTAAATCCTATTTATTAGACCTTCATTTTAATCTATCATAGGTTGATAAGTCACAAGATATCATATTTTCATGTAGTTACTTTATCTCTAATTTGCTTAATATTATCATATAGTTTTCTTATACAAAATTAAAAGGAACATAGGAGTGGGGTAAGAAAATATCTAGTAGGAATAATAATTTAGAACAATATGCTTCAGATTTTAATAATTGTTTATTCTTTTTAATTAATTGCACTATGATGTAAATGAAAATTATAAGTCCTTATAGCAGTTCAACTGTCAATATTTTTTTTGTAATTTTTTTTTGGTATTTCTACTTTATAATCATAAAATCCTTAAGTTATTTTCTATGGCCTGATTTTTATCTACAAGATCAATGGTGATTGATTTCAAAAAGAGAAAAAGAAGAATAACTATAAATAGATAACACATAGAAAAAAACTCACATATATGTATTAAATAAGTAGGCTAAGATATATATTATTCTCATATTGGAACTAAAATCTAATAGAAATCCATTCTATTAAGATCAAAACTGACTAAATATTGAAAAACTTGGCCATTATATATGTAGTGACCCAAAAATAAATAAATATTAAAGATTTTTTTACCTACAAGTTCCTTCGATGCCATTAATGAGCTTAAGGACTATCTTGTCTGGCAAGTGGGATCCAAAGTGATAAGGATGCAACTATAACATGTGAGGCTTACACTAAAATTGTCAATAAAAGTATATATCTAAGAATACATATATCTATCAAATGAATAGAAAGAAAGGTTTTGAATGAATTTATAAAAGATGTAAATGGATTCTTAATATCTTCCTCCAATGAAGCATCCCGCATAAGATCTATTAATATGGAATTTTTTCTATAGGATTGAGCCTAAGGTAAAATGATCACTGATAGCTCTCAGTATAATCTAGAAGTCTTTGCTACAAAAATAATGATATCTTTCTCTTGATCCAACAAAATTTAGATAATTTTACCCTTATCCATGAAATAACATAAGTTATCTATTTAGGGAAATCATATGTTCAACAATATCGACAAGATATAAAAGTAAAGTACTCATTTTAGAATTTAAAAAAAATAGATCTCATTACTTAAACAACATATAAAAGTAGTAAGGAACATGTGGCTGAGAAAGCGAAATCACTAATGGAAATAATGATAGGTTCAATAATGTGTATGCCAAGTAAAAAATGATGTAAATATGCATTTTAAAAAGAGAAAGTGTCACTACTAAGTTAAATTTGGAAAAAAAAATTGGAAAAAGAGTAAAAAAGAAGTTATGAAATTATACTAACTAAAATTCAATGAAATGGTAGAGTACACAAAATTAAAAATAGCTTCAACTTCATGTGATCTAAACCCAAGGTATGCTTAGACATGGAGCCACACTTAAAAAATATATCTAGTCACCTAGGGAAGGTGTCCTAGGTAAACACAACTACCATTTCTTGAAAAGAATCAAGATACTAGTCTTAAGTGGCCCAACCAATACCTCTCTTCTTGGGAATTCCATGTTTATAGGAAGAGGATTATAATTTAAAAAATTACTTCTTTTGACTAGATGAAAAACAAAAAAAATATTTTATAATGGGATTTATAATAATATGTTATATAATAATATGTTATATTGGATTAAATAATGGCTTTCCCAATAAATTCCATCTCTATCTTAGATTTTTTCAACATATATGATGCCAAGCCTAGGATCAGATATGGTACATTTATTTTTTCATGGTTATAGTAAACAAAATAAAAAAGGATTTACTAGAAAATAGTTAATAATGGTGGTAGTCCATGATGAAACATTTTGTCAAATAGTTCGCATGATTTCTATAAACTACCACATGAGCATACATTTCAATAATGGAATTGAAAAAAAAAAAAACATCCAAATAATACTGACCTAAAAAATAATAATCACTAGCAATTATCTATTTAATATAAGGGTGCAACCCAAAAGATATAGAAATAAATACATAAGGGCATAGCCATGTGAATGCTACATAGGCTTGTATGGTTTAGTCTACACCTTGCATTAAATGAAACAAAAATAAACTATGTTATAAGTGGTTAAATAAATCAAAGAAACTAATGAATATGTTTTTAGATGAAGTGATGGAGCTGATTTCCATTAGATCTAAACTAGAAATTTTCTAAAAACATGCAAGTGAACATTCAAAGGGAAGAAAAACAATAAAAATAAACCCTTTTAAGAAATGGAAACAAGAGGAAAACTATAAATGGATTATATTATGAAAATTAATACCAGGAGAAGAAGAAGGACGATATTTCCCACCTCCATATTCTCCCATTTACAAATGTGGAAAAGAAATGAAAAACAAATGTAAAATAAATTTTTTTATAGAAGTTCACAAATAATCTTAGGGGAAATTTAGGTTATAAATAAATATATAGCACATATAAAATGCATCTAATTGTGCTAAATAAATTTGAGGTTGACTTTAATTTTACTTATTTGATTTAAAAATATATGTCTTCTATTATTTTCAACCACAAAGTGTTTGGAAAAATGATTTAACTTGATTAATATTAATTCATTACCACTTTATCCCTTAGCCTTTTATTTATAAAGAATTATGTGGCATTAAAAATTGTTATAAGAATTTATAATTTAATTTTAAATGCTTATAACTCTTATTAGAATATAAGCTTAGTACTTCTAAAGCCAGCCCACATAATCTACTTAAAAATATTAAAATTTAAAATATTTATTTGGAAAAGGTTTTCGAGGATGTTCATGAGTACCTATGATAGTTTTAATTTTTATTTTTATTTTTGGAAAATTATGTACTCTTATCTCTTTAGGAGTCTTGTTCTATGTTCTTGCATGGTCTTCCATGTCTTGTGCTACTAATTATATTAGAGAGTAACTTTATGGACCATGTTAAAAATATTAAACATGGTGATTTTGGGAAAATGGACTATTTATTTTTAACTATGTAATCTTGTATCACTTTTTTAGCCTATCACAGTCTCGTTGAGGACTTGTCATTTTATCTCACTAAGATGAGTAACAAAAGGTAAAATATATAATATTATTTAGTGCTCGTAAGGGAATTAAAAGTTTGGTAACATTAATTTTATTTCCTTATTATCATCATTGGTATAATGCTCAGCCATAATTTTATGATGTAAAGTTTTGTGAGTTGTCCCTTATGCTCACACTTCATTGAGTGGCCACTCTTAAGCCTAGTTGTGAGGTTGGATGGTGCCAAGATCCTTTTATTATTTTTAATATCATACTAAATTATTATTTCTTAGGTTAATGTTAGGTTCCACCTAAGGGATAGGTTTTTCCTAATGATCCTTTGATATGTAAGTGGATCTTGTTCAATAAAATCCCATTTTGGACTTGCGAGTGGAAAAATATATGGAATTAGGAGATCAACTCCCATTTAATAGATATCAATAGTGGTTATTATCCTTCTTATATTTTACTCTTTTTTGTT
>JARHVA010008553.1:45000-85000 GCA_037957365.1 Torreya grandis | reverse complement strand
AAATCCTTAAAATAATTGTAAAACAATATCTATTTAAGTTTTATGGGTAGTGTGTTAAAAGGTGTTCTAAAAATTTGGTCTTGACATATATAATATTCTCTCAAAAAAGGATATCTAAAAACTCTATAGGGTGACATATAAAGGGTGGTTTGTTAGGACTAAAATAGTACATGATGTGGGTGTGACATGTTTTTATCTTGGTGGGCAAGCCATGAGGACAAACATGCATCAAGTGCCACTTCAAAACAAATGTATATGAGTCCCAATGATATAAGTAGTGAATAAATAGTGAATTTATGAAAAATATGTTGTGATAAATGCTTAATTAAAATCATTCTATACTATATGGAGATGATATAGGGTGCAGAGAAAGGAGAGGCCCATGCATGGGGTGAATACATTCTCAAATTCCTATAATACCAGACAAATAAGATTCATTTAAAGGGTCATGGGTAGATGACTAACACCACACTCTTGATATCATGGGAATATATGAGGTTTCCACCACATTGATTTAGATCAACAGTTGATGGAGAGCCATACCTTTAAGTACCTACATATGTTTCATTTGAAACATTATGGAGAGATATAAGAAAATAACAAAAGCATGAGTTTGGGATTGTAGTGTAAGCCAAAAACCTATGAGATTCCCATGTTATGAAAGTTTGGGTAGAGGACATATAAGTTGATTTAAAACTAGGGTTATATATATATATATATATATATATATATATATATGACCCATAATGTACATACCTATATCTAAGGTTATAGGTCTTGTCATAAAGAGGAATCTAAGACAAGTTTGGTGTAAATGGATGTTAAAAACAACACAAAGAAGAGAGGCCTAGGTAAAGGTGGGACATACAGATCCATAACATGATAAAGAAGATACATGGACTAATCCCTAGGATACCCAAGAGATAATGGTGTGGTTTATAGGCACACTAAACACTAATAAGATTGACTCAGACTATAGGTTAATCTAGTATAATATACCAAAGAGGGACCATCTCCAATCAACCTACCATATAGTGTAGGTAATAAACACTAAAAAAGTATTATTATACCTTCTATCATGTCACATATTTTATACATTTGAATAATTTACTTTACTCAATATGTAGGTGGTATCCCATCTTGGATGAGCCTAAGGGTGAGGGAGATTATACGAGATTTTTTCTAGGAATACCAAGAAACTATACCAAATGAGTAAGATAAACCACTCCTTGATGGCCCAATATGCATGCACTATTGTAAATATAGGTGGCCATAAAGGATGAAGACATACATAACATATGATTAAGACAGTGATAGAGGTGATGGGAAAATAGACCTATAAGCCCTAGTGAGAGAGATCTAGATCACCATGTAGATGGGGTGCTTGATGCTCAAACATCAATAATAATGATAAAGAGTAAGTAATATAATGAGTTGGGTTTTATATCTAGTGATGTATATGATGCATTTTTTGGGCCTATAATCTTAACCTAATCTAAATTTGTAGTAATGTATCTAGAGAGATAAATTATATATATGTATGTATGTATTATTTTTAGTATCATTTTATATGATTATGTATTATATGTACCCTTTATATTTTACAACTTTTAGTACATGCAATCAATGTAATAAAAATGTTAATAATGAACCCACAAGCACCCACACACATATGTGGATGAAAGGTAGTGTTTAGTGTGAGAGGAGAGATCCACCTTATAGCCATATTAGGGGATTTTATAGTAGGCATAATGAAGGGCCCTTAGAAAATGAATGTCCTAATGTGAAATTTATTGATTGTGTTCCTAATGGTTTGAACCTCAAGAATGGATATATGTTACACATTTTTCCCTATGATCAAGATGATAATGAAAGGAAAAACTAATTTCAATATATTTTTCATTTATTTTTTTACTCCTTATCAAATATGAGCCAAATATAACCTATGTAGAACAAATAAAATTTCGCCAAATCTTCAAATTATTAACATCAACATTTTTGATTTGTAGGGTTGTGTTCTATGGGATTTATGTGATGTTTTCTCAGCTACTCTAACTTAATGAGGTGGGACAACCACTCTTTATTATTATATATAGACCCAAACATATTGATAAATAGATATGGGGTCAAGACCTTAGAGGGAGAATGGACTTAGAGCCATAAACTAATGAGTAAGGGGTTGTCACTATGGTAGGGTGAAAACTGGTTCAATATGCCTAAAGATAAGGATAAATAATATGGTGATAATCATGTTTGGACTTATAAATTATTCATAAGATAATATTATTATAATATTCATCATGAGCATTTCCCTATGAGTAAGAATTCAAGATGTAACTAATTTTGAAGTTGATAGGGCTATCTAGCTCACATATTTTAGGGCTTCAAAACCTCAAGCCATAGTTGGTGATGACTATGAAAGGTATCCCAAATTTATTGATGATATTATTTAGGATACACTTGTATTATATGTACCCACTCATGATACTAAGGGGTATGACCTTAACCCACTTACTAAAGTATTTAGTGTTAGTTTTGAACCAAGTGTTGCCATCTAATGAAGAAGTCTTAAGATCATTAACAAAGTTGAGATCCCAATAAGAAAAATGGAAATGAATCAAAATGTAATGAAATAATCCAAAAAAATTATTGATCTCATCCTAATTGAGATGGAATAATTTAACACTCTTAATATTTAGACATAATCATTAACAAGAATGGGAAAATAATAGTACATCTTGATAATATAGTGGATAATGGCTTGCCTACTAATATTATTTATAAAGGTGCTACCATGATATTTATCAAGGGCATAATGAGCTTCATTATGGATAATATAATACATGACCATACCATCAATAAAATAGGATCCCACCAATGATGACATGTTGCATGCAAAGATTATAGATCCTATAATGTTCTTGGTAAGAAGTGTCATGAAGATAATATTGGTCTTATACATATCCCATGATGTCTTGGCACCACTCACACTCCAATATTTCTCTATGGTTTATTAAGTAAATAGTCCCATTTGGTAAAGTATTGTCAATAGTCTCTCGAGAGTAATTGGGAAATGCATAATAGGAGAGTTACTCAACCATAGATAAGAATTTATTCAATTTATAATTGATTTTTCAAATATAAAACTCTAAAATAAGCATGATACACTTGGTGGTCTTACCTACAAGTTTGGTCTTTCTTAATAGGTAATAAAGTAAATTAGATTATAAAATGACATCAGTTGTCTAACCAAGCATGTAGTTCCTAATATTTTTTTTGGTCATGATAGGATAGATGCACTACCTATAATTGGTAGTGTAGTTAAACTCAAATTCAAGAAGCATGTGAGAGATGTAATAAATGGATATCTCTCTACTAACAAAAATCTTTTGAGCCAAAATTTTCCCAATTATAAAATTGGTGATTAAATTGTACAAGATGAAATATTATCCTTTGATAGGAATAATTTGGAATGGAGGGTTATAAAACATGCTCTTCATTTCCTCAAATGTAACCTAAAAATCAAGATACCATAGAATCGGTACACTATTAAAAATGAGATGAGTGAGGGTTATAAATTTGTACAAATAATCCTATATAAAGTGCCTTAAGAAATTGACTATTCCTAAGAATTACTATAATAGTTTAATGTTATGATTGGGAGGCATATTCAAGATGTCTTTAAATTTGTCACAATCCACTTCAATTTATCACTAAGAGATTAACAATTTAATAAGCTTAATAATGGATATGATGAAAATAAACTTATCAACATCAATAGTGATGTGCAACTCATAGATCTCATACAAAATGGGTTTGATATCTTCAACACACTCATCATATTTTTAGGATTACAAAGAATATCATTAACATATCTCTCCACAAATTTATGGATGAGTTAATGACAAATGTGGGTCATGGTGCATTGATAGGTGGATTCAAAATTATTTAGACTTTAAGGCATATTGAAATAGTAAAATATAATCCAAGGGGTGGATATTTTTGCCTTATGCTAATATTAATGTGTAATTATAATATGATTATACCTAGATAAACCATCAATATGAGATAATAACTCAAAAATAAAATTGAAATCAACTAAAAGGTTAATATGAAGGATGGGAATGTATTATTTTATGGAATGATAGGTAGTATTAAAAAAGTATATGGATGCATGCACTTTCCTATTATGCTATAGGATATGAATGATATTGTAAATACACCATGGATATTCAATGAAGTTAATAAAGCTAACATGTAATAAATTCTCAAATTCTTCTTTGACTACTTGGTAAACTTGATGGACCATGGGATGTTTCTTTTAGTGAATGGGATTTATGCTATCATGTGCCATAATATTATGAACCATGATCAAGGGACCCATTCCATGCATATTGACTACTCCTAGGAGAATGAACTACTATAATCATGATGTAGAGTGACAAGAGGATTTATTCCCTAATAAAAAAGTTTAATACCAACTTTAACCATTTTTAGCATTTAAGATAAGTATAGGTTAATGTTGGTGAATCCCTCTATAGCCATATTATTTACATATTACAAAAGTTCTGAGGCAGAAGGAATCTCTTGATGACATTCCCAAAATACACTTCTATCACCTAGATGGTGTGACCACCATGGGTTGAATTAGTGTAGGTCAAATATATTTCCAATCCTACTTATAGATGAGGTAGGATGAAATCCTTGTGGAAGGCATTAATAATATTTTAACTCTTTGAAAAAGTGTTAGCTCTTGAATTTAATGAAGCAAAAATCAAGGTGGTGTTATAAATAAATTAATTCCTTAGTCAAGGAATTAAAAATAATAATGGGATTAGGGGTTAATCTATACATAGAATACAACTTACGCTCATAGGAGGAGAGGATTTTAGAAAATATATCCCATATAATTTAGGATAAAAAAAAAATTAGAGGCACTAAGAGAGGAAGTATAGATCACTTGATATGCCTAAGAGTAATGTATTCAGTAATGGGAGAAAGGTTATTTTAGATTCAACAAGATTATACTTGTTATCCTTAACATTGAAATATTTGTCATGTGGACCTCAAGTAGAGAATAGTAAACCCTCTTTATATTTATATATATATATATTCATACATCCAAGACCATGGGTCAAAATCACCCTCCATCATGTGAAACTTTCCTTCATGGTTGACATAGATTACCTAGAAATTAGCTTATGTGAAAACCTACATCACACCTATTTAGTGATGGTCAAGGATTTTTTTTTTGTAAATCAATAATAAACACAAAAAACTCAATATAAACTATCTTAGGTCCTTAAATGGCCCAAAGATTCACATTATACACCTAATAAACTATGTCATTGTTCAAACATACATAATTGTGATGATATTTTTGCCTTATGCTAATATTAATGTGTAATTATAATATGATTATACCTAGATAAACCATCAATATGAGATAATAACTCAAAACTAAAATTGAAATCAACTAAAAGGTTAATATGAAGGATGGGAATGTATTATTTTATGGAATGATAGGTAGTATTAAAAAAGTATATGGATGCATGCACTTTCCTATTATTTTATAGGATATGAATGATATTGTAAATACACCATGGATATTCAATGAAGTTAATAAAGCTAACATGTAATAAATTCTCAAATTCTTCTTTGACTACTTGGTAAACTTGATGGACCATGGGATGTTTCTTTTAGTGAATGGGATTTATGCTATCATGTGCCATAATATTATGAACCATGATCAAGGGACCCATTCCATGCATATTGACTACTCTTAAGAGAATGAACTACTATAATCATGATGTAGAGTGACAAGAGGATTTATTCCCTAATAAAAAAGTTTAATACCAACTTTAACCATTTTTAGCATTTAAGATAAGTATAGGTTAATGTTGGTGAATCCCTCTATATCCATAATATTTACATATTACAAAAGTTCTGAGGCAGAAGGAATCTCTTGATGACATTCCCAAAATACACTTCTATCACCTAGATGGTGTGACCACCATGGGTTGAATTAGTGTAGGTCAAATATATTTCCAATCCTACTTATAGATGAGGTAGGATGAAATCCTTGTGGAAGGCATTAATAATATTTTAACTCTTTGAAAAAGTGTTAGCTCTTGAATTTAATGAAGCAAAAATCAAGGTGGTGTTATAAATAAATTAATTCCTTAGTCAAGGAATTAAAAATAATAATGGGATTAGGGGTTAATCTATACATAGAATACAACTTACGCTCATAGGAGGAGAGGATTTTAGAAAATATATCCCATATAATTTAGGATAAAAAAAAAATTAGAGGCACTAAGAGAGGAAGTATAGATCACTTGATATGCCTAAGAGTAATGTATTCAGTAATGGGAGAAAGGTTATTTTAGATTCAACAAGATTATACTTGTTATCCTTAACATTGAAATATTTGTCATGTGGACCTCAAGTAGAGAATAGTAAACCCTCTTTATATTTATATATATATATATATATATTCATACATCCAAGACCATGGGTCAAAATCACCCTCCATCATGTGAAACTTTCCTTCATGGTTGACATAGATTACCTAGAAATTAGCTTATGTGAAAACCTACATCACACCTATTTAGTGATGGTCAAGGATTTTTTTTTTGTAAATCAATAATAAACACAAAAAACTCAATATAAACTATCTTAGGTCCTTAAATGGCCCAAAGATTCACATTATACACCTAATAAACTATGTCATTGTTCAAACATACATAATTGTGATGATATTTTTGCCTTATGCTAATATTAATGTGTAATTATAATATGATTATACCTAGATAAACCATCAATATGAGATAATAACTCAAAACTAAAATTGAAATCAACTAAAAGGTTAATATGAAGGATGGGAATGTATTATTTTATGGAATGATAGGTAGTATTAAAAAAGTATATGGATGCATGCACTTTCCTATTATTTTATAGGATATGAATGATATTGTAAATACACCATGGATATTCAATGAAGTTAATAAAGCTAACATGTAATAAATTCTCAAATTCTTCTTTGACTACTTGGTAAACTTGATGGACCATGGGATGTTTCTTTTAGTGAATGGGATTTATGCTATCATGTGCCATAATATTATGAACCATGATCAAGGGACCCATTCCATGCATATTGACTACTCTTAAGAGAATGAACTACTATAATCATGATGTAGAGTGACAAGAGGATTTATTCCCTAATAAAAAAGTTTAATACCAACTTTAACCATTTTTAGCATTTAAGATAAGTATAGGTTAATGTTGGTGAATCCCTCTATATCCATAATATTTACATATTACAAAAGTTCTGAGGCAGAAGGAATCTCTTGATGACATTCCCAAAATACACTTCTATCACCTAGATGGTGTGACCACCATGGGTTGAATTAGTGTAGGTCAAATATATTTCCAATCCTACTTATAGATGAGGTAGGATGAAATCCTTGTGGAAGGCATTAATAATATTTTAACTCTTTGAAAAAGTGTTAGCTCTTGAATTTAATGAAGCAAAAATCAAGGTGGTGTTATAAATAAATTAATTCCTTAGTCAAGGAATTAAAAATAATAATGGGATTAGGGGTTAATCTATACATAGAATACAACTTACGCTCATAGGAGGAGAGGATTTTAGAAAATATATCCCATATAATTTAGGATAAAAAAAAAATTAGAGGCACTAAGAGAGGAAGTATAGATCACTTGATATGCCTAAGAGTAATGTATTCAGTAATGGGAGAAAGGTTATTTTAGATTCAACAAGATTATACTTGTTATCATTAACATTGAAATATTTGTCATGTGGACCTCAAGTAGAGAATAGTAAAGCCTCTTTATATATATATATATATATATATATATATTCATACATCCAAGACCATGGGTCAAAATCACCCTCCATCATGTGAAACTTTCCTTCATGGTTGACATAGATTACCTAGAAATTAGCTTATGTGAAAACCTACATCACACCTATTTAGTGATGGTCAAGGATTTTTTTTTTGTAAATCAATAATAAACACAAAAAACTCAATATAAATATGGAAGGTTAAAGAAGATTATCGAAAGATAGGGAAGCCTCAAGAGGCCTTAGCCGACCTACACACAGATAAGGTTATATCTACTGGTTCAGTAGAAGCGGATGACCCTAATATAATAGGAAAAACAGACCCCCTTGTCTAAGACTTCTAATGTCCTGACGGAAGAAAAGGGGAAGGGAACTGAGGACAAAGTATTAGATCTTCTATCTGAAGAAGAGGTTATTGTTTCTACTCATAACTCTCAAAGCTTAGAAATTCAAGTTTCAAAGATGCATGATAATGAAGAATTAGAGGAAGGAGAAGTAGATCCTGAAAGAAGAAACAATTTAGAAGAAGTAGAGGATGAATTGAGTGAAGATCAGCTTGGGGAAAAGCAGGAGGAACCAAAGGTCAAAATTACTACTCCAGCTAAAGAGGTCCTCAAGGCAGAAGAAATGGTTGAAGATGGTAAAAAATATAAAAACCAAAAGATTAAAGGAGAGATAAAGAACAATTCTAACCACATTATGACAAGAAATGGTGGAGTGAAAGCTAATAGCTCTCAAAGGAGTAAAGGAGGAAAAGAATCTAGAAAACAAGCCAAATTAAAATCGGATGTAGGTTCCTCAGAAAAACCTGGGAAAAAATATGCTAAGAAGAACAGAGAATTGGAAAGCAAGCTCAATATAGCAGACGGAAAGCAGAAAACCATGGGGCAATATATGAACAACAACAAAAAGAAATGAAGATTCTTAGTTGGAATATAAGGGGACTAAATAGCCTTCTTAAAGTAGATCTTGTTAGGAATTTTGTTAGAGAGCAAAAGCCAGACCTCCTTCTGCTTCAAGAAACTAAAATGAGTAAGGAGAAAGTTGAACAGATCAAAGACTTTAAAAATTACACCTTTAAAGCTAGTAGCTCTGAAGGCGCTTCGGGAGGTACTGCGATATTATGGAGAAAAAATCTTTTTGCTGGTTCTATTTTGATGGAAAGTAAAAAAAATTTGGCAGTTAAATTAACAAATGTTGACCAAAAGGAAAGTTGGTATGTTGTTAATATTTATGCTCCTAATATCAGGAATGAAAGGAAAAAGGTATGGGAAACTCTCTCAAAGCTTAGAAGGAAAGATCACTGTGGGCGTTGGATTATAATGGGAGACTTTAATGTCCCTCTATATGATTATGAGAAAATGGGTGGTAATACAATTCAAATGGAAGGGAGAATTGACCTCATGGAGTTTATAAGCAAAGAAGGTTTAATGGATGTGGAGCTGCAAGGAATTCAGTACACCTGGAGCAATAAGAGACTGAACAAGAAATGCATACAGGCCAAGCTTGATAGGGCTCTCATCTCCCCAAACTGGATTAAAGACTATAATTGCAAGTTGGAAGCATGCCACAGAATAGGCTCAGATCATTTCCCTCTAATATTCTTAGCGGATAAACTAAACCAAAAAAAGAATCATCCATTCAGATTTGAAAAGATGTGGCTGCAGCATCCATAGTTTGAAGACAAAATAAAAGAGTGGTGGAATATCCCTATAGAGGGATCAGCTCTCTTTCAAGTTGTTTCCAAACTCAAAAATGTTAAAAATAAAGTTAAGAAATGGAATAAGGACTCTTTTGGAAATATCTTTGTGGAAAAGAAGATCATCAAGGAGAATATCAGAAGAATACAGGAAAAAATCCAGCAATATGGATATACTTCTGAATCCCAAAGAGAAGAAAGTGAACAATTGGTACAGTACCAAGACATAATAACTAAGGAGGAAATTTATTGGAGACAAAGATCAAGAGTACAGTGGTTGAAAGGAGATAAAAATACTAAGTTTTTCCACCTCTCCACTTTGAAACACAGAGCGAAAACACATATTCATCATTTGAAAAAAGGAGCTCAGAAGATAACAGAGGAAAAGGAAATTAAGGAGGAAATGATTTCATTTTTCTCCTCCCTGATGAAGGCAGATAGAAACATCGACTTGAAAAGTCAGGTTGATATTCTATGAGTGATTCCCCCATTGATCACGAAGGAGCAGAATAATATGTTATGTTCTATACCTAAGGAGGAGGAAATTTTTAAAGCTGTAAGATCTCTTGGAGGAGAAAAAGCTCCTGGACCAGATGGTTTCCCCATGTTCTTTTTTCAAAAGCTCTGGAAATTTATAGGAAAGGATGTCAGTAATGCGGTGAAGGAGTTTTTTGGAGCTAAACAGATGCTGAAGGAGATTAATGCCACTTTTCTATGCCTTATTCTGAAGAAAGCAGGTGCAAATAGCCCTGATCAGTTCAGGCCGATTAGTTTGTGCAACTCTCTCTATAAGATAATCTCCAAAGTACTTATGACTAGACTAATCCTTGTGATCCCCTCGATAATTGCTGATCAACAAAATGGATTCATTCCAGGCAGACAAATCCTCAACTCAGTTATAATGGTGCATGAGAATATTCATTCACTTCTCAAATCCAACACCGAGGGGTTCTTAATGAAAGTGGATGTAGCTAAAGCATACGACAGGGTGGATTGGCATTTCCTTTCTAAAAGCCTTATTGCCTTTGGATTTGAACAAAGAGTGGTTGATATTATCAAATAGTTGATATCTACTACTTCTATAGCTGTGTTGGTAAATGGGACCTCGTCTCATTTTTTCAATCCGTCTAGGGGATTAAGACAAGGGGATCCTATATCCCCTATTCTATTTATTATCATGGCAGATAGTATGGGACGATACCTTGGGGACTTGGTTCATAGAAGTCAGTATAAAGGTCTGAGACCCTCTTCACATCCTTTAACTTGCTCCCATGGTCAATTTGTGGACGATACTATTTTCATGGGACAGTCTGAAGTTACTGAAGCAAGAACTCTTAAGGAAGCAATTAATCTGTACACCTCTGCCTCTGGACAACTGATAAACTGGAATAAAAGTGCAATTTTCTTTTCTAATACCCCTATTTATAGACAGAACAAAATTGCTAGAATTCTTGATTGCTCTATAGGCTCTTTTCCTTCCATATACCTTGGTCTCCCTTTTGGATTGAAAGCCCCTGAAGTTTTTTGGGAAGGTCTTATTAATAAATTTAGTAAGAAGTTAGCGGGATGGAAAGGTTGTCTTCTTAGCCAAGGAGGAAAGTTAACTCTCCTCAAAGCAAGTCTTCAAAGTATACCCACGTATGCTTTGAGTCTTTTCAAAATCCCCTCTAAATTTGCTGAGGCAATTGAAAAAATCCAAAGAAACTTTCTTTGGTCAGGTTCTAAGGAGAAAATGAGAATGCCTCTTATTGCATGGGATAACATTTGCAAACTGGTGAAGGATGGTGGACTTGGTATAAGGAAAATAAGAAGTATGAACACTGCCCTTTTAGCTAAACAAGGATGGAGGGTCTATCAGGAAAATAAAGAATGGAGTAAAATATGGAAGCATAAGTATTTATTTAAGGCACAGTCACTTCATGACTTCTTTACTACTCCAGATATTTCTCATCCGTCTGCTATTTGGGGGGCAGTCCAGGGAACAAAACATGTTCTTGAAGAAGGTAGTTCATGGAAAGTAGGTAATGGTAAAAAGGTGAAATTTTGGGAAGATATTTGGGTAAGAGGTAAACCCTTACAGGAAGAAATCCAAGATAAAGATGTTATAGAAAGATGTAAACAAAGAGTGGGCATAATGGTTAATCAATACTGGCAGAACAACACTTGGGTAAACCTCACTGACTATGATCAAGATCTCAAGGATATTCAATTATCCCTAAATGCTATATCCCTATATCCTAATCAAGAAGATAAAGTTGTTTGGTATCAGGAGCCAAGTGGATAGTTTAAAGTCTCTTCCATCTTCATCTCCAAGGGAAATGGTAGAAAACCGTTATGGACAAGAGCCTGGATTAAGGGGCTCATTCCTAAAATCAAGTTCTTTTTCTAGACCCTTCTCCAAAATAAAATTTTGACTCTGGATAATTTACAAAAACGCGGAATCAATATTGTTAACAGGTGTATTCTGTGTCAGAGAGACCTTGAAGATAGAGATCATCTGTTTGTGAATTGTTCCTTCACTCAGCTTGTTTGGAAGGAGGTTCTCAATCTGTGGGGCATTACTTGGATTCATCAAAAAAATGTTGAACTTTCTCTCAAAATATGGTATTGCCCTTCAAAGAATCTTGAAGTTCTCTTCTTATGGAAAATTACTCTTCCCCACATCTAGTGGGGAATATGGAAGGAAAGAAATAACAGAATATTCAAAAACAAAGAGCTCCCTGGATGGGTGGTTGGCCAGAACATCATTAGATCTCTAAAGGAAAATTTTTCTTCTCAAAAAAATCTAAGCTCTAATCTCAATGTGGATAATCCCCTGAGGAAGGATTTTATTCTCGGTAAACTTGATAACCCCAAATCAGGTGTTACTTGGATTAGTCCACCTCAAGATTGGATTAAAGGTAACTTTGATGGTGCAGCAAAAGGGAACCCGAGAAATGCTGGATGTGGTGGTGTTCTGAGAAACCATGTGGGAATGGTTATTGATGCTATTGCAATTCCCATTGGTATATCTAACTACCACATTTTCAAAGCTACAGCTGCCCTCCAGACCCTTAAATTAGCTGTGGACTCAGGATATTCCAAATTGTGGCTTGAAGGGGACTCTTTGAATGTTATAAATATCCTTAATAATAAGAATACTGTGTCTTGGACTATAGAGGATAAGGTAAAGGAGATGAAAACTCTTCTGAATAAATTTGAAGAAATAAAAATCACCCATACCTACCATGAAGCCAATGGTGTTGCAGATTGGCTTGTTAATTGTGCTGTCCGGGAAGGGCAAAAAGTGAAGTGGGATGAAACCTTAGTAAGGAACGTGGATTTAAGGGCGATCATTCTTCTCGATGCCACACATGTGAAAGAAGGTAGGATTGGAGTGTAATAAAATCTTAATGAGTAGGAGGAGTGGCAGCACAGGGAAAGGAACCCAATTATTAAAGAGTAAGGCCCTCAAGAGGGAGAAGCGGATCCTGAAAAGCCATAAACAAATTCGATGTCCCAATCAACTTGACAGTAGGAGGATCCAGGGTAATATCCACAGTAATCAGGATTCAAAGAAAATGAGTATGGCGCGTGAAAGGAAGGGAGAACCCCGTAAATAGGAGCCCAAGAGCTGTGCAGAATGGAGAGAGAAACATCAAGTCTGGAGAATTTTGCAGAAAGGAAATGTTACGAGCTACATGGAAAGACTCCACGGCTCTAAACTGCATATCACGATGGCCTTCTTCAAAAACTGGTCTGACGACAGGGTCACCCTGCATGGTATAACAATAAATTTAACTGAGGATTTTCTTGCTGAGGTTACAGGGTTGTTAATGGAAGGAATCAAATTTTCAAAGCAGACCAGCATTTCGAATGAGGCATTTTGTAAGTTCCCCAAAATGGATGAGGAGCAGAAGTTGGTCAAAAATGGGGATTTTTATGAGCTGGATCAAATTAAAGGGATTTGGAGGGATGTCCTAAGCTATATAAGGGAGTACTTCATCCTGGACGGAAGAAGCAAACGAGTGCATAAGTTCCATTTTGTCTTCCTTAACCACTTCAGGCATAAGGTTAGCTTGTCTTTTCCTTTCTGTCTTCGCTACTCCCTGATTCAAAGCCTTTATGCTCATAGGAAAAAGGATTTGCGCCCTATTCTTCATGAAGGCCTTATTCTGCTTATTAAAGGCTATTGCAAGAATAGGGCACTGGTTAAGTATCCCAAACAGGGGAAAAATAAGTTGCCAGGGAATAAAAAGAATGAAAATGTAAGCAGAAGAGGAAAAATTAAGACCCCTAGTCCTAATAAACAGAATGTAGAAGAAGAAAGGGGTCGGGAGAGAATTGAAGAACTCGAGGAGGAAAAACTGGAGGAAGAAGATGGAACAGAGAGCTGGGACACCAACTCTAGTAATGATGAAGAAGGTTCTGAGGAAATTGAAAAAGAAAAAGTCAACACAGAGGAGGATTCTGTTACCAGAATAGAAGAGACGGAGGAAAACCAGAAGGTGGCAGAGGATGACACTGTCCAGGAAGATCCTGGTGAGGACCCAACTTCTAAGAATGAAAAGGAAATCTCTGTCCAGGAAGATATTCAAAACATGGAGATGGAATTTCAAGATGGAATCAATGAGCGGGAACAAAAGAGTCAAGAAGACTTCTTTGAAGAAGCTAGGAATAGCCCCATTAAAAAGTATGAGGATTGGAGAGGGAAGAATCAGAATGATGAAATATACACTCCTATGACTTGGGTTAACTGTAAAGCTGAGTCTTCTTCCCAATTAGATTCCTGGTTGTATAGGGAGATCATTGATCTCAAGAGAAAAGTGGAAACTTTGGAAGATTCTCTTAAAGCTGCTTGGAACAAAGTAAACAACATGGAAAATCAGTTAAGCGAGATCCCTGTGAAGCTCAAAGCTTACGAAAACAACCTCCAGGAGCTAATAAAGGATAACAAAAAGAAAATGGAGGAAGTAACGTATAACATTTGTGCAGCTGCTATCAACATAGGTAAATGAGCCAAGGAGGAGACCAAAGCACTAGAGGGTCCTAGTAAAAGGACAAGGCAAAGTTCCAGAAAGAAAGATACACAAAAAGGAGCTTTGCTGGAGGTTACCACCCAGGAAACTGCTTTGAAAGGAAAAGAAGCCATGAACTTGATACTGGAACTGGATGAATAATTTGGTCCTTCTTGTTGGTTAAGAAACTGGTACTGATCTTTGTTCTTCTTTTGTTAGCTTTTGTTTGTTGTACCACCAGACTTCTGTTTCTGGGTTTTGACCGGATGTGTCTCTTATGGTTTCAAGACCATTCAAAACCTACTTTTGCTACATCTCTGTAGTGTTTATAGGCATTGCCTGTGGGCTTAGTTGTTCTTATTTTGCTCTCTGTTAAAGGGTTTTGGGGCCCCTTCAAAACCTGGTTTTACCTCAATCTAAAACTATCTTAGGTCCTTACATGGCCCAAAGATTCACATTATACACCTAATAAACTATGTCATTGTTCAAACATACATAATTGTGATGATATTTTTGCCTTATGATAATATTAATGTGTAATTATAATATGATTATACCTAGATAAACCATCAATATGAGATACTAACTCAAAACTAAAATTGAAATCAACTAAAAGGTTAATATGAAGGATGGGAATGTATTATTTTATGGAATGATAGGTAGTATTAAAAAATTATATGGATGCATGCACTTTCCTATTATTTTATAGGATATGAATGATATTGTAAATACACCATGGATATTCAATGAAGTTAATAAAGCTAACATGTAATAAATTCTCAAATTCTTCTTTGACTACTTGGTAAACTTGATGGACCATGGGATGTTTCTTTTAGTGAATGGGATTTATGCTATCATGTGCCATAATATTATGAACCATGATCAAGGGACCCATTCCATGCATAGTGACTACTCCTAGGAGAATGAACTACTATAATCATGATGTAGAGTGACAAAAGGATTTATTCCCTAATAAAAAAGTTTAATACCAACTTTAACCATTTTTAGCATTTAAGATAAGTATAGGTTAATGTTGGTGAATCCCTCTATATCCATAATATTTACATATTACAAAAGTTCTGAGGCAGAAGGAATCTCTTGATGACATTCCCAAAATACACTTCTATCACCTAGATGGTGTGACCACCATGGGTTGAATTAGTGTAGGTCAAATATATTTCCAATCCTACTTATAGATGAGGTAGGATGAAATCCTTGTGGAAGGCATTAATAATATTTTAACTCTTTGAAAAAGTGTTAGCTCTTGAATTTAATGAAGTAAAAATCAAGGTGGTGTTATAAATAAATTAATTCCTTAGTCAAGGAATTAAAAATAATAATGGGATTAGGGGTTAATCTATACATAGAATACAACTTACGCTCATAGGAGGAGAGGATTTTAGAAAATATATCCCATATAATTTAGGATAATAAAAAAAAATTAGAGGCACTAAGAGAGGAAGTATAGATCACTTGATATGCCTAAGAGTAATGTATTCAGTAATGGGAGAAAGGTTATTTTAGATTCAACAAGATTATACTTGTTATCCTTAACATTGAAATATTTGTCATGTGGACCTCAAGTAGAGAATAGTAAAGCCTCTTTATATATATATATATATATATATATATATATATATATATATATATATATATATATATATTCATACATCCAAGACCATGGGTCAAAATCACCCTCCATCATGTGAAACTTTCCTTCATGGTTGACATAGATTACCTAGAAATTAGCTTATGTGAAAACCTACATCACACCTATTTAGTGATGGTCAAGGATTTTTTTTTTTGTAAATCAATAATAAACACAAAAAACTCAATATAAACTATCTTAGGTCCTTACATGGCCCAAAGATTCACATTATACACCTAATAAACTATGTCATTGTTCAAACATACATAATTGTGATGAGACTTATAAAGATACTTTTGACTTATTCTTGGAGTCCCAAACATCCATATAGGATTGATGTTTAGATATTCTCTTTCACCAAATTTTCATTGATTAATTTAAAGGTTTCTAACGAATGCATTAATATAAAGAGGGAAATATGATCTCTTCAATATAATTTTAGACTAAAAAAGGAAATAATGGTCAAAGATAACAATCAAAGCAATATCTAGAGTGGATTAGGTATAAAATATCTTAATATAATTCCATACCATCACCCCATTATGGATAGTGAACTCATTGAATATGAGTATCCTATTATTTTGAGAAATTAAAAAAAAATTCTAGAGAGATATCCCCATATAAACACATGGGCTATTCCTTATGATGGAGTAGGATAGAAGCCTTGATTTATGTAAGATATTTCATTGAAATTAAAACTTGTATTTATGGTTATCTTCCCCTGGGGTTTGATCTAAAGGTCCAATAAACACTAGTGTCTATTTCAATGTTAGTATCATAAACTAAGGGCATGCCTAAAAAAAACTCATATTTGTATCTATCATCAATGTTGATGGTATAAATTATTTATAAAGTAGGAATCCAAAGTGAGTTAGGTCATGTATTAGTAATGAAAACTCAAAATAAACATAAAGAACATAACTCAAAAATCTGACTCCCTCATGGGGTTTTGTAAATGTAATCTAAGATCTTTTTAAAGAAGGAATATAACTATCAAACCTTCCTAAGAGAATCCCTCCTCCAAAGGTAACTCAAAAACATGATTTTCTCCTAATTTGGTACTCCAAGTCTTTTTTAATGATGAGTGGATTTATCCTCCATCATCTCTCAATGCACCAATGAACTAGGCTCATGGAATTGATAAAATGTGTGCCAATAGTTGAAGTTATCCTATTGCAAATTCAACATAATAACATTACACAAAAATATCCTGAAAGGATGAGTGAGGACCCTTGTATTTATATATTTTTAGAAATGATTAGAATCAACTATGACTATCAATATTGAGATCAAGATGTGTGTCCATGGATCAATTCAATTTTAAATTCTCAATAAATAAATAACCCCATTAATATTTGGAGAATTGGGAAATTAATGAGTCATGGGAGGGCTTAAACTAGATATTTTTTCCATTTATGGTTTATGGATGCCACCCTACTGATGATGTCACTAGATGATATAGATATTAGAAATCAATTTCTAATTAATAGATCTTCAATAACTTCTATGCATTTTTCACTTAGGCTCTTAATTTGGTTTAATTTACCTAAGTGAGTTTAATTAATTTTTATACAATTCTTTGGAAATTAGTTTTCCACTTAATCAAACTGGTTGAAATGTCAATTTACTAAGTCATAATTTGACTAGAGTATAATTAAAAGAAGGTATCGATTGTGTACAGACCAATACCCCATTTAGATCATTATAGATGAAAAATAACACATGCATGTATCATGTGCTTCCAAATTAGAATAATTTAGTGGTTCAAAGTGTCAAATTGAATTTTTTCCATTAAATCATTTGATAAAAGTTAATAATCACATAAAAAGCATTACCCCATTTAGGGATACATTAGACTAAATCAACACTTGTATCTGAAAAGTTTGAACCATTTAGCACATTTTAGTTATTATGGCTCAAATTATGCACTGTCACAGAATTTTGAGTAAGATCAACAATTTCAACACAATGGTTGTAGGAATTAGATGTCTACATTTTCCCCCTATTTGAGAAGGCATGGTGAGACATTTAGTCAAAGTAACATCTTTTCAAAGAATGAAAGAGATGTCAATAAGAAGTTGGAAGGAAATGACCCATGATTCCCCCTTGAGAGGATAGACAAGGATGAAAGAGAGGGATGGACTCTCGCAAAGAGTGAAAATGAGTGAAATTAACCCATGAATGAGAATAAATCCATGATTTAATTCTTACATGCATTGATTATAAATGATCAGAATATAATAGAATATAATGGGCCCCAAGGTAGGGGGAAGTGGGAATAATACAATCCCAAAACATAAGCAACACACTTTGACACACCCAAAAGAGGGTGAAAGTTACACACTTAGGGAATGATCAATCTTGATATAAGTTGCATACTTTACAAAGTGCCAGAATCATGGTAAAATTTTTAGATCTTGGAATTAGAATAAAAATGAGATCAATGCTCCAAAGAAAGGAAATAATAGTGTGCCCAAGTAGAGCATATTTGATTGGTCGATAGACTGATTTTACCCCAATAGGGATGATTTTGATCACTGATAATTAATTTTTACCCTAGTAGGGCTGATTCATTTGATGATTGGTCTAAATGTGTTTCCCTAATAGGAAAAATTGGTAATCATAGCATAAATATATAACCTAATGCATAGATTAAATATGAATAGGAACAAATGCATATGTGAGGGTCTTAATGATTGAAGAATCCAAAAAAAAACTAGGCATATGAGGATGCACAAAGTGATGAAAGAGATGAATAGAATAATGAATATGGTTGAGCTAACTTGAGATATGTCATGTATCCAAGCGCTACCTATATAGTCTAGATGAACCTCAGGCCAATGTATTTCACCCAAAAGTAGGAAAAAATGGAGTGAGGAATGGAGAATAGAATAAAAAAAGACCACTATTCAATTAGACTCATAGTATATACCAAGAGATACATGTCTTACATATAGTCTAGTGTTATGTATGGTGAATTGAGAGATGATCTTTAGAGCTTCAAGAACTTTTGGACTTGGAATATAAATCACTTAGTCCTTAATATATCAAAAGTGAAATTATGTATCATAATTATGAGTAACTTATAATAATAGTTTATTTTGATTGTAATGAGTTATTTCAAATGTGAATATTTATAACTAAGGATAATGATAAAAATTACCAATACTAGAGTTATAAATATTTACATTTAAATAAAAAAATAAAAATAACAAGAAAAACAATACAAAAATGTAACCCAACTTAAAATCAAGATATGAAGAATCAGGACTTAAGTAGGAATAATAATGTATAGAATCAAAGCAAGAACAACTTATTAAATAACATGAAATGAAGATATGAATAATCAATATCTATGTTTATTAACAAGAAGTACCTAGAAAACCAAATAAAATCCAAATCCAAATATAAATCTAAACAAATCAAGCCTAATTGAAAATTAGACTAAAAATGGTTATAAAATGTATTTGAACTCAAAAGAATAAGACAACACAAGAAAAAATAATAACACAAAAAGACCAAGAATGAACAAGAAGAAATAAAAAAGGAAAAAAATAATCAAAATAAATAGAGAGACAAGAAATCACAAAAAAATAATAGTAAAAATCAAATAAACACACACAAAAAAGAGTTGGTCACAATGTTAGTGGGAACAAAAAAAGGCAAACTAATCATGTAAGTGTAATAGAGGTGTTACTGTTTGTGACAAGGTGATCCCAAATCTAATAAATAATGAGACCTAAAAAATAGAATAAGAACAAAAGATACAAAGTTTACCCTAAGTGATAGGGAAATAACAAGACTAAAAATGGGGGAAAATAGAATAAAAAGAAGGGGGTGTTTGAGCTAACTCTAGATGTAAGAGACAAGTAGATGTTGCCTACATAATTCCATGGATGAAAGAGCCAACATGCTCTTCAAGTCAAATGGAGTTCTCTTAAGAATTGGGATAAAATAAAAATGATGAAAAGAAAACATGATTGATGTTGTAAAGGAAATAATAAAATGGGATCGCAAAATCATGAGAGTGTCCAAATGATTACTTACAAAATGGTAATAACATGGGATAAAAATAAACAAAAGTGTAAGACTAATTTTATTTTGTTTGTCGATCATTTTATAATGTTTTTGTTTTTTTTGGATAAGCAGTAGAAATGAAATATTAACAAAAACTATAGGGAACTACCTAACTGAGGAGATGCATGTCCATAGGTAAGAGTTCAAACAACAGCTAAACCAGATACAATGGGGATCATGGATATAAACAATGGTATATGGAATCAACTAATCAAATCATACTAAGATTAGAAGTTACAATAACCACCAAAGCTAGCTATAATAGCCCAATAACAAAAATAGTGAGAGCATGATCCTGTTAAGGTAATAATGCCTACCAAACAATAATAAAATAATAAAAAACCAATATGTAGTGCTAGATAAATATGAGGAATCATATAGCAAGAATAAAATCATGTGTTGAGGTATCTATTTTCACTTATCTATAAGAGGAAGCTACAAATTATTTTTTAGGATACATTGCTTTGTATAACTGGCATTGAATGTGTTCAAAATTCTTATGAGTCATATTCAAGATCATAATTGATCAAAGGATAGGGCAGTCTAGGTTACAATGATCCAGGGTATGAAAAGAATATGGTTCTTAGTAGAATAGTCTAGGATAAAATTAAAAAAATGAATATGGTCCAAAAGAGGATGGTCCAGGGTGGGATAAAAAAAGTTGATTTTGAATATAAATGATCCAAATGCCAATAGTCTAGAGTTTCAATAGTCCAAAGCCATAAAATAATATGGTTTTCATGAGAACGGTCCAAGGTAAGTCAATAAAAAATAAATAGGGTCCAAGATAGGATGGTCTAAGATATAATAGTGGGATAAAATGAATTCATCATAAGTTTCCCCCAAGTATGGGGTTTTATAGACAATGGTTCAAAAAATTTCAATCATAGAATTGCTTAAGATGTATAATATTTATTGGTTTTAAGAGCTATTCACCACCTAGAGTAGCCAGTTGGTATGCCCCTAATCCATAGTTTATTGTGATGACATATGGACCTATCCAATTGGGTTGAAAATTACCCTTCTTCTTATGTTCAACATTAGTGTTCTTCTAATTTTATTTCAATACTCTATCACCAATTTCAAACTCCTAAGGGAGAATGTGCTTGATATAGATTCTACATAATCTATTGTAATAGGATTTTAAATTATCTAGGGTAGCCAAATGCTTACCATCAAGGATTTATATCTCTTTCAACTGGGAGACTCTATAATATCTGTCATCTTCAATATTCTCCAAAGATACTCACAATGAAGGCATCTCAATCTCAATTGAGATAATAGCTTATGTGCCATAAAGAAGGGAATATGGAGTGGCTCCTCTAGGGGTTTGATGACTAGTTAGATAAGCATAAAGGCGAGGAAAAATTTGTAAGTGCCAATTATGACTAGTGTCATTAATAATCTTCATCAATATGGTCACAATGGTTTTGTTTGATGCCTTGGCTGGACTGTTGCCTTGTGGGTTATATGGTGTGGATTTATTGTGCTTGATTTTGAGTTTTATATAGAGATATTTTACATCTTAGTTTACAAATGATCTGTTATTATCATATATAATTCCAGTTGGTATACCATATTGATAGATGATATGGTAATGAATAAACTTGTCAATCTATTTCCTAGTGATGCAAGTGAGAAGAATGGCCTTGATCCACTTAGAAAAATACTTAGTAGCAATGAGAATATGTTTATGGCCATCTAAAGATGTTAGGCTTATTTTCCAAATGAGATCAAGGCCCCATGTAGATAATGTCCATGGTGTAATGATTGACTATAATGGCAAGGAAGGTATGTGTATAAAATTACCATGTTGTGAAGAAAAAACACACTTCCTTACATAATTACAAGCATCTGTCTCCATTTTAGGTTAATAGTAACAGGTTTTAAGGAGATTTTTAGCTAATAATACACTGTTGGTGTGGGCCCCATATATTCCTTCATGAATCTCCTTAAGTACTAACTTGGATTCTCCTAAAGATCAATAATGAAGTAGTGTTCGATCATAGCCTTTATAATAAAGCATGTTTCTTAGGAGGGTATAATGGGCTATGAAATGAATTAAAATTTTATAATTATAATTGGAAAGGTCAAGTGGAAAATATGGTTGTGAAAATAATTCTGAATGTCTTAAAACCAAGGTAGTTAAGCTGGGAGATTGGGACCAACAATAGTGCATACCCTTTCTAAATTTGGCAAGACATGAGTATGTTGTATAAGATTTTTAATGAGAAACTAATACTCTTTATCACTGCTATCAATTTGTATCATGGACCCAATTATTTCCATTACATCGATAGATCTTTTATTGGCCTATGGTACTTGTTCAAACTATACATATTTTAAATGAGTCTTGAGATTATCCATAATGAGCTTGTAGGGTACAAGCTTATCATCTCTAGTTTGATACTAATTTGTGGTTTGATTGATAATCAACTGGAAATCCTCATAGACCATTAAATGTTGGATATCCCTCTATACTACAAGATGAAGTCCTACAATAAGTGCTTTATACTTAGTCATATTGTTGGTACAATGAAAATTGTTATGAAATACTTTGGGAATCAAATCCCCTTACAGTGTAATAAAAAAAATGTCATCCCTAGATCCTCAAGAAGTGAAGGAACCATAAAATTATAGCTTCCATTATTTAGTTTCATGTAGTACTTCCATTATCATAATATAATCATCTATAAAATAAAATCTGATTGGTTGAATGTCTATAATATAGGCTTCTGTAAGTTGATCAGTAATAACCTTCCCCTTGATAGCTTTTTGATTTTAATACTCAACATCCAATTTTCTTAAGATCATGACCCATTTGGCCATACAAATTGTAAGATCTATTTTAGATAATAAATACTTTAGGAGGGCTAATTTAGTAATAAAAATGGTTTTGTTTTTCAACATATAGTGTCATAGCTTTTGGGATACAAAAACCATAGATAAACATGCCTTCTCAATAGGCATATAATTATGATCATAAGCCACTAGTATGTGGCTCAAATAATAAATTGCATGTTCCTTTCTTTGATCATCATGTTGGGCCAAGATTTTCCCCAATGCATTCCTAAAATATAAAGAAGTAATGGTTGTTTAGGTGTTGACAGTCTCAAAACTGGCAGGTTGGCCAAGTATGTTATGAGCATCATAAATGATAATTGACACTCCTTATCCCATTGGAACTTGACCTTTTTCTTAAAGAGATGTGTAAATGGGTGGTAATTATCTACCAATTATGAAATGAACCTATGAAGAGATTGGATCTTTCCTTCCAGGTTGTAGAGCTATTTGAGATTGAGAGGTGGAGGCATTTCAACAATGGCCTTGACCTTAGCAAGGTCTAATTCAATCCCTCTTTTTGATATAAAAAATTCTAACAATTTTCCTAAAGTGATGTCAAATACACATTTCTTAGGATTTATATGGACCTTGTACTCATGAAGTCTCTCAAAGATTATTCATAAAACATCAAGATGCCCAACCTGTGTTATTGATTTAGATAGGATGTCATCGACATAGTATTCAATAATATCATGCATCGTGTCATGGAAGATGATAGTCATACTACACTGATAATTATCTCCAACATTATTTAAGACAAATGGCATGACTTGATAACATAATGTCCCCCATGGCATGGTGAACATATATTTTTGATGGTCTTCTTAGACTATCTCTATCTAATTGTATAAAAAAAATCCATCCATGAGGGACAACATCTCATACCCAGTAGTAGAATCGATAATCATGTCAATGTTTGGTAGAAGAAAATATTTGGGGAACACCTTATTGATATCTCTAAAATCAGTACAAAGATGTATACCTTGTGGCTTTTTACTGACTAGAACTATGTTTGACATCTATTCAGAATAGTCTAGTGGTCTAATGAATCTTGCTCCTAAGAATTTCTCCAATTCTACTTTTACCAAAAGAGTGATACATGGATGCATTTTTATCAATTTTTGTTTAAATGGATTGGCATTTGGATAGATAACAAGTTTATTCACAACCAATATAGGGTCTAAGATTGGCATATAAGAATATGCCCATGCAAAAATATCAATAAAATATCTCAAAATGGTGGCAATATGATCACACTCCTCATCAGTGAAGGAGGTTCCAAGATACATAATTTTGGGATCATCATATGTTCCTAGTTTTACTTTAGTAGTGTTTTATACAAGGAGAGTAGAATTATCTTCTTGAATAGTAGGTAGCATTTGATCCTGATTTGCTACTTCTACAGTTTATGGTTGTTCTTCTTAGAACTCTAGATAATGTGATGAATCTTAATCCACCAGTTTAGGTAATGGCCAATTAGAAAATAGCTCAAGAAATTAAAGATAAATATGCTCAAAGACTTATTGTTTTTACATGATTTTGGCACTATATATGGAGCTAGGACATGATGGACCTTGTGTATCCTTTAGAGATAAGCAAACTTCCCCATCCAAGAGTGCCTAAAATAGGTTTTCACTCAAGGGCTTGTCTTTTTATTTAATATTTCCTTGACCAATGAGTGCCTCAGAGAGGTTTTCACCTAAAGATATAAATTTTTTATCTTTATCATGACCAAGAAAGTTTGCTTGCTCTCTAAATTGAGTAGAAAGATCCAAAAAGAATTCAAATCCATGATTATGATCACCAATTGGCAATCCATCTCAGAGGCCCATGTAATGTACAATGGATTCTTCATGTTAGAATTCATCAAAGTGTATGAATGAATTTTGTTGGTCCCAATCAATGAGTTGAGGATGGTAAAGGCAAAGGGAATAATGGGGTGTGATAGTCATAATAGAGTTTGAATCAAATAAATCCATGTCATCAAGCTCATCATAAATATTATAATGGGATGCTACGTCACTACAAGGAGTTTCATTACTATTTGATTTAGAAGAATCACTATCAAAAGTCATGAGGTCACCTGTAAGTAGTATAAATTTGATACCTTGATTCATATTAGATTTATTAGCTGATAAAGGTTTTAGGATTCTTTGCTCTTGAGGCCTGAGGTATTTTCTTGTATAATAAAAAATATCCATAATCTGATTAGGGATAAGATATTTTGGATTCTAAACATAATCAACAATGCTATCATAATATAATCGTCTCCTTTAATGAAATCCTCTTGATCCTAATTTGGTGATGTAATTGGTACAAATACCATTGGTGGTTTTTGTGTATCTTTCTTCTTTTTCCAAATCATGTTGGGTCTAAAGGGGATTTTGGAAGGTTTGGGTTTGCAAAAATATTTGGGAGACTTAGGAAACCTAAAAATATGAAATCCATATTTTAGATTGTATGTGTAAATGCTTGTGTCTTCTATAATAACCTATTTTTCAAAGGTTGCGAGAAATGGATTAGTCAAAGTGGAAACAAGGTCACTAGGGTTGATTAATTAGATTTAGGTAGATGTGAAACTATTCCTTGTTCTTGTTTGAAATAAATTCTTTTAGAGGATAATAGTTATAATTACAAAAATTTAGCCTTTAGGTGTTTAAAATACTAGTAAGGTTATATATCGACATGAATGATGACTTAAATCCCATCATGGGGAACTTGATGCACTGATATAAAGTAGATGGGATGTATTATACTTTATGGATCCAAGGATGACTAAGAATTATGTCATAAGGAAACTCAATATCCATAATATGTGACAAGGTATGATGGGACACAAACCCAACAATGATTGGTAAGTAATTAGTACTAGAAGACTCCCTTTTGGCATTGCCATATGCCTTGATTATAATTATCTCTGGTCAGATGTCCTTTGTTGTATAACCCATTAATTGTACAAGCTTGACGGATAATATATTCATCCTTGAACCATTGTCTATAAGAACCTACTTGATTTTGTGATTTTTAATGATTACCTCAATAGAAAAGGGGTTGTTATGGCTAGGACCAAGAGTGGACATGTCTCTTTGATCAAAGGTAACCTTTCAAAATAAAGGCAAATACCCTACAAATTTTTGTAATTATTTAGGGTTAATGTCTTGGGGAATAGTAGATTATTGAAGAAGGTCATTTAAAATATTTATATGGACTTTAGATGTACGTAAAAGATCTAAAATAAAAATTTACACATGTTTTAATCAGTTGGTCTGAGATACTATAAGGCTTTTCAATAGTAGCACAAGATAGTTTAGCTTTGGCTAGTATAGTGTTCAACTTTGGATCCAAAGGCACAATTTTCACATTGGGTCTAGTGTTAAAAGAGGGAAAATTTCCTTAAAGAGTGATTCATGAGCATCTAATTATGTTTGTATAATCTAGAGGTGGAAATTAGCCATTGTAATTATAAGATGAAGGTAAAGGGATGTGGAGGGTGAATCGTAAGTGTCTAGTTGTATTGATATAATTTCATGTCAAAAAGGAGACATTATAGTTAGAATAATGGGGGTCAATGAATAGTAACCCATAAAAATTGAGGTGAAATTGATTTTATTCTACTCATTTTAGCATTACTTGAAGGAGAGGGTGTTGATCTTATAATTGTGGGTCCAATACTTTAAGAAGCATGAGATGGTTCATGAGTTTTAACACTGATGGTAGTAATGTGATTTGTAAAAATATGCCCCTTAGTATTATTATTATTATTATCATAAATCATGTTTTTGTAACTCAAGTTATTAGCATGGGTATTATGTTTTTGATTATTATCATGTTGATTACAATTCTTACCTTGGGCTTGTTACTATTGATTTTGTCCTTGGTTCTAATTGTTTTTTATTGGTTGTTGATTGTGCCTAGGAAATGGATCTTTGTAGATGCCCATATCTTAGTTAGTGTTTTATGAGGCAACTTTGATTTCAAATTCACCACTTTTAATCAAATATTAAATGAGATGTTGTAACTGAACACATCAATAAGCACCATGATCAACAAAATGATGGAAGTTGTGAAATTCATCTACCTAATAGAAATTGTGTTTGTGTTTATCTTTAGGAAATGGCCTTGACATAGGCCACATAATCAGATTACCTATTACAAAATTTTATAACATGGCCTCAATAGGCTCTCCTAATTTACTAAAGACTCTATATTTGTTATTGAATACCCTTCATGGAGGGACCCTTTACAAAGTTGTTTGTGGATTAGGTGGAGCTAATTACACATTTGGAGCTGGCAAAGCTTACACCATTTGTACATGTCTAGATTTAGTTACTCCATTCCCTAACATGTTCTTATTCTTATTAAACTTGTTGGGTTTCTCTGTTACAATAGCTTGAATAGGTTATTGGGTTTGATTTGATGTTTAACCCTATGAATAATCTTGACAAGGCCTTTAATGATAAGATCCTTCTAAATGTACACACCCTTGTCTATAATTTCCTAAAATGTGTTTATGAAATCAATTCATAAATTATGCACCACCTTAGGGTGTAGGTTCTATGCAAAAATATCATCCAACTATTTGTTAGGAAAATTATGTTTAAAGTGTCTAGCTAATGCTCTCTATTGTTGTATATATGCTACAAAGCTTTATACATCTTGTTGTTTGGCTTTACACAAGTCTACCACAATCAACTCATGTTCAATATTATAATAGAAGTGGTTGATAAAATTTTAGATAGATCATTCCAATATACCATCAATCCCTTAGGTAACTTAAGGATCTAGTTTAAATCTTGTCTTGCTAAACTTCATGGAAATAAATGAGGCAAATAAATGTTGTTATAGGCTACCTCTTGGCATAATACAAAAACAAATTGGATGTGTTTATGAGGGTCACCCTTACCTTTGTATTTGTCAAATTTGGGTGCTTAAAAATGAGGTGGAAAGGGGAATTGTATAATATTAAAATTGAATGGATATGGACATATCTCATAAAATTTGTATTTCTTTACTCGATTTCCCATCTCCAATTGCGACACAATTTCTTTCATCAAATTTCACTCTTGCATGTTTCGTGCATTGGTAGGTGGAATATAATTCTATTTGGATAGTATGTGCCCCTATTGTATAGATTTATTAGGTATATACACCCTATGATCTATATATTTGTTTTGGTTTACTCCTTGAGTCAAGTAGGTGGGCCATTAATTCTTGGGTTGATAAACACTCCCTAAAATCTGTTGCCATAAATTGTAAGTGTTTTGTTGATTTTAGGGAGTCTATAGTTGAGTCACCAAAGTTTACATTGGTTGAAAGGAACTTACCAATGTTTTTTTAATAATTTACTTAATATATAATACTTGTTTCATTCCTTGGTTATACAAAATAACAAGAGGATCTTGATGATTTAAAAATATATGTTTCATGTCTAGTGAAGATGTAAAATATCTTGAGGCTTGGTTTGTTCAATTGAGATACCATGATCCAGCATAGATGTGTTCTCAAATTATGTATGTTTTGTTTATTATAATACATTTTATTATTCTTTGAAAGTGTTTTTGTGCATTTAAGTGGCCACTAAAGAATCAGTTAAGACCGCGATAAGATGGTCTATGAATCATTGACTTGTCTTCTTAATCTTGGTGGCAAGATCTTGATCACTAAGTGTTGACTCTATGAGATTTTATTTTCCTTTGCTATAAGAAGAAATTTTTTATTTTTAAATTTGAGCAAGGGATTATTATCATTATTATTATTTTACCCTAACCAAGGTATGTAATTATTCCATAGGAAAGTCTGATGGTAATATAATGCCTGATGTAATCAACCTTAGGATGGCTTCATCTTTGTCCTCTAAGGGTTGGTGTTAAAAATAGTATTATTATAATCCCAATTTCATTTGAATGTCTTAAAATACCACAAAATTATCTTTTCCATCATAAAAATGATCTTCCTTGTAGCTAGGGCCATAAAAAACCCCACTAAGAGTATACCTTAACGTCATGTCTAGAAGATTGTTTTCTACATTTTGATAATATTTGAAATGTGTTTTTGAAAATTTTAAAAGGTGTTTTATGATTTATTAAAATAAATGACAAGGAAAAAAAAGAGACTATAATAAAATAAGTGGCATGGTACCAAAAAATTAGAAGAAATGGTAATGTTTTTACTCAACTTTAATGGGCTGAAATTGTCAAATTAGAAGAGGGTATGATAACTTTGAAACCTAAAGTGAAAGATAACACAACAAAATTAGGTCAAAGATACATCAATACTATAAAATTTAGATACAAATTCGATGAGTTATGACTATAAAAATATAAGAGAGTCTTTTTTATTAGGAAGAAAACAATGCGAACCAAGAATCTCAAAACATCAAAACATGCAAGAAATATTAAGTATAAAGCTAAAACCAAATGGGAAACACAACACTACCATATGGCCATAGGAATTAGAATTATCCTAAAACTTAGAGCGTGAGTGAATGAAATATAACCTAAGTCCATAATGATAAAAAAAGGATGATGAGTATATATAATGACATTTGACCGAAATAGGAAATCATACCCAAGTTAACTCAAACCAATCACAAATGGTCAAACCAATTAACACCTTGGCATAGAACTTACAAATGTGAGATTATAAATTTGAATTAAAAATGAATGACTTGGAATTTTTTTTTTAAATTTCTAGACTCAAATGGATATCATAACAATGTTGTTTATACAAAGATAAACCCAATGTTTCAAATGATGATTTAAACAATGAAAAAGGTGATTTTGATTTGGTCAGTGTAATGCCTCATTGTTAAAATAAAATGGTGGATAAAAAATGTATTTGGTTGACATTTTTTGGTTTTCAAACAAGGTTTAGACTCAAAAAACCAAGAAAGTAAAGGATAAAATGAAAAATACAACTAAGTATAATACCCAAAATCTTGAAATTGATAAGGTTGCATTGTACCATTGAATTCCATCTATATAAATTCTCTTGGGAGGATTTTAAGTGTTAATATAAAACTAAAATCAAATGAATAAGTAGGGTTATTACACCCCCTTCTCCCAAAAATAATGTATGTGACATAGAACTTTGAGATACTCTCCCTACATAAAAAAATATGTCTACAACAAGTGGAGTTATTCTAAAACTAATTTTTCATACGTCTAGATGGTCTTAAGTGTGTCTAACACTAGAGATGTCTCATGTAAATTAGATCCACATCAATTTATTTTTTATGAAAATGTCTTTTCCTTTTCACATCCACTAAATCCATCACTTAATAAGTGTAGTGTAATGTCTAAGTTTCCTTTATGGTCTGAGTTGGAGTACCATTAATAAATTTTTATCAACCGCTCAAGCAAATGTCCCAATAGGTTACACTCAATTTATATACCCCATCATGGAGTGGAGATGAAATAATGTTAGGAGATGAATTCCCACATCAACATTTCCCTAAATAATCCATGAGGAGGCTATGAACTCCTTCTCACAAGATAAATTGCATAAAAATAAATGATAAAGTGAAAAAACTTTAAGGGCATGTTTAGATCACCCACACTATGTGGATTTGAGGAGAGACTTAATGACATTATTTTCATTACTTTGGACAAATCACAAATGCAAATAAATGGAACTTTTGGTCACCTAAATTCCCTAAATGGGACAGGGGAAAGCATACATGCCTCAATCATTTTATGAAAAAATAAATAATTTTGAAAAATATAGCATAAAAAAACACTATTAAGAGTTGTAATCTAAGTGTGAGTGTTTATTTTAATGCACCAAAGTGAAGTGCTTATGAAATTTGACCCCTTGGCATTAGTTGACAAAATTTATCAAAGAAACTTTCACAAACAACTAAACATAAACAATCCAAATTACTTTTAAGCACCAAATGAAAGTATTCAAGACTTAACCATTTTCAAATTTGTGCCTTTCTCCATGTTGTGACCTAAATTTTTTTTAGGGTTTATGTCAGCCTTGAATCCAAAATATAAATGAGGAAACAAGATTTTAAAACTTGATCTTGGGTCTCTATTTTCATGTTATAAAGACCAACATCAGTCCATGCAGGGACTGATGTTGGTTAGAATAAAATGGATCCTAGTTAGTTCACATAAGTTTGACATTGGTCAACTTAGAATCGATGTTGGTTACCTATAAAAACATAGGAAAACATAGTTTTCACAAAAACATAATTCTCACAAATAAGCATAAAAATAAAAAACTCTCTAGATTATGGATGAAAATAGCTAGACAAAGAGTATAAAAGTTTATAAAACCTATAATAACAAATAGAAGTGATTATTTATTTTTTGTGGATGAAAATACTTCGGATTGTTACCATTTGACCTGTGCATGCATAATGGTTGAGGTGGATGTTTCTAAGGTCCTACCAGAGGTGATATTTTTGGATTCCCCAAGGGGTACTTGGACACAAATGCTAGATTTTGAGGGCGTACCTTTTTGGTGCAAAAAGTGTCACCTGACGGGTCATATTGCTGCTCATTGTATGGCTAGGCAATCAAATTCTAGAAGACCATCATCTTGGTGGTCAGAGGCTTCCTCAAAACATTACATGGCTAAACAACCCATGGAAAATACGGCCGATTCTGAGAATGAATATAGTATCCATTTCGAGCCGATGATTGAGGAGGATCCACTGGTGAAAGATTCCATAGATGGTCCTATGGAGACTGGGCAAAATGATCATTCTAAGCCAATTGTTGAGGAGGCTTTGGTTTCTCCCCATGTTTTGGAGGAAATACCTAGGAGCCAGACAGTGGCTGGTCTTCATAAGGAAATTGTTGAGTCATCTATGCCCCCTGGGCTTCATGGATCACTGTCTTCTAAGGTATGGATGACTGAGGCAACAAAGGTAGAAGATGGATGGACAGATATTAAGAGGAAGAAGTCTAAGCCTTTGGTCCCCCCTCTAGATATGAATCTTTGTTTGTGTAAAAAATAAATTATTTTTTTAATCCTCTTCTGTATGGGAGGGTGTTGGTTATTGTTCCTATCTATTGACGGTTAGCTCTGTAGTGTCAGCTTTTCTACTATTTTCAGGTTCTTTTTAAACCTGGTTTGGTTTGCTCCGGTCTCGAGTTGTTGTTTAGACTCTCGGCTGTGCTTTAAGGTTTATCATTTTTTGTTGTATAGGGTTTTGGGGTCCCTTCAAAACTTTTTTTTACCTTAATCTAAAACAACTAGAAGTTTCAAGAAAAACCTAAAAATATACCTTCTATCATGTTCTTCCCTTCACATAGGGACTAATTTTGGTTAGGACATGATCGATGTCAGTTGGTGTAAACTGATGGTGGTCACTATGTAAACTATGTGTCTTCAAAAAGAACAAAAATACATGAAAAATAAAGATAACACTTAATTTTTAGAGACTTTTAAGCATTAAATAGAAGATATAAGAGTTTTAAATTAGTCTCCTTTCTTGTATGGGATGGGTCCCACTAGGTATGCCAAGATGTAAAGTAGGAATCCAAAGTGAGTTAGATCATGCATTAGTAAAAAAATAAAATTAATCATAAAGAACATAAATTAAAAATCCAAATCATTCATGGGGTTTTGAAAACGTAATTAAAAATCCAAATCATTCATGGGGTTTTGAAAATGTAATATAAGATATTTTCAATAAAGGAATATAACTATCAAACCTTCCCAAGAGCATCCCTCCAAATATAACTCAAAAATATGATTTTACCTGGATTTGGTACTCCAAGTCTTTGTCAATGATGAGTGGATTTATCTTCCATAATATCTAAATGCACCAATGAACTAGTCTCATGAAATTGATCAAATTTGTGCTAATAATTGAAGCCATCCTTTTACAAATTTAGTATAATAACATTACACAAAAATATATTAAAAGGATGAGTGAGGACCCTTGTATTTATAGATTTTCAAAAAATATCAGAATCAACCATGACCATCCATATTGAGATCTAGATGTGTGGCCATTAATTCAATTTTTAAGGATCAATCCATAAATATCCCCATTAATATTTGGATAAATGGGGCATTAATGAGGCATGGGAGGGCTTAAACCAGATAATTTATGGCGTATAGATGCTACCCCACTTATGATGTCACTAGATGATGTAGATATTAGAAATGAATTTCCAATTAATAGATATTTAATAACATTCATGGCTTTTCCACTTAGGCTCTTAATTTGGTTTAATTTTCCTAAGTGAGTTTAATTAATTTTTCTATAATTCTTTGGAAATTGGTTGTCCACTTAATCAAACTAGTCTAAATGTCAATTTATTGAGTCATAATTTGACTGGAGTATAATTAGAATAAGGTGTCAGTTGGGTATAAAAAAATACCCCATTTAGAGCATTGTAAATGTGAAATAACACACGCACATGTCATGTGCTTCCGACATAGAGGAATTTAGTGGTTCAAGAATTAAATTACATTTTTTCCATTTTGACTTGAAATGATTTGAGAAAAGTTAGTAATCACATAAAATGCATTGCCCTATTCAGGGATACATCATCCCAAATTGGCACTTGTATATGATAATCTCAAACCATTTAGTGTATTTTAGTGATTTTGGCTCAAATTATGCATTGTCATAGAATTTTGAGTAAGATTGACGATTTCAACACAATAGTGGTAGTAATTGGATGTCTACATGATCTTAGCCCCTGATTACCCATTTTTTCATAAAATTAAAATGAAGAGGAAATACCCAAGGATTTAAACTAGTGAACATTCAGGAGTTTTTCTTTCATTTCTTCTTTTAATATTTATGATTAAGGAGAAGTTCCTTGAAGACATCCAACTTGTGACTGGGAGCCACAAGGAAAAATACTTGGGAGTAGAGGCCTTAGGTGTATAACTATACTTATGTTTGAAATAATTATTTTTAGAATATCCTCTCATTATGTGATTCTCACATTAATTTTAAGCATCATAGTTATACTTGAACTTATTCCTATCCTTTCCCTTTTTATATTACTTCTTACTCAAGGATTTGTTCTCATAGGCATCTATTTTTATTTTTACTTTGAAGGATAATCCATGACACTACCACTCATTAAGCTAGAAGTGAAATCATGATGGGAGGATTCATTTGAACTAGGAATAGGACAAATAATGGCCCTAACATCAATGAGTTAAATATTTAAAAACATAAAAACAACATCATCATCATATGATGTTTATTAACACTTTAGAAGCTCAAGGTGAATTTCATGCCTCAAATCTTTGATGAATGTATTAAAGAGTTGGTCAAAATCAAAACTTATCTTACAATATTGGAAAGAAAAATTATATGGATATATAAATTAAACATTCAAATCACCTTTAAAATATTTCATTAATATGAGTGATTGTATACCAATATTGAAAGGTTTGGATATATCAAAGAACTGGATTAAATCATCAAGAAGAATTTTAAAGTTAAAGAGAGAATATAATGATAGATTATAAAACTTATTAAGTGCCTTACCTTTTAGATTCTAAGAAAAAATTATAATTATATCATCATCATGTTCCCAATCCACACATAGTATAAAGTATTAATGTATTGATTATTAGCAAACCTAGAGATTTCTTGTAAAGGATTACAAAGGGGGATTTATCACATGTTATGATACAAAGGGTTCCTTGAAACATATTTTTAATAATGGATAATGGTTTTTATGAGACAAACACTCACATGGCAATCATGTCCTTAGCCCTTCTTAAGAAGTTACTCTTATTTTATACAATAGTATGAGTTGGCATGCCCATTTACATGAGAAGGTCACTTCTTATGAGGAATTTGGTCAAAATAAACATCTTAAAGAAGGCATATAGGAGAGAGACCTTAGTAGACTCTATGTCAAATGATATCCTCATAATTTTTGGGTCAATGAAGGTGACCTAGGAGGTTGAAAGGAATCATTAAAAAAACATTGATAGACACAATATGCATATCATGAATTACTACACCTTAAGCAATCATAAAAATAAAACATAATGAAGGAAACTAAAATGAATTGGCTTAGGAAAGATTAGTGGAAGACATTTTTCAAGTGTTGGTAATATAATAGAGGATATGAGTATGAATCCATCCTTTGGGAATGTAAAGGAGAAGTATGATATCTATAACAATCATGGGAAAAAGTAGCACTCCAATATGAATATGTGTTTACTTAGTAAGTATAAATATATAAATGATTATTTTTATGGGAAAACTATTCTCAAATTCACACATGACTTTAAGGAAACTATTTATGATAAAATGTATTTATTTCATGTTCTGATCTTGAATAGGAATACCCCCATCAGAATGGGAGAAGTATGATTGGGTTTGAGTCTTATACACCTTTCTTGATCGATAGGGGATATTTTAATGGTATATAAATGAGAATGAGGTCCCCCTGGTTCTAAAAATCCAACACATGCATGTTTAAGAAGGAAATGTGATGAGAGTCATATTTTTAGCAAATATATTTCCTTACACTCCAAAAGCCCTTCATTGTTTTGTAATAATAAATATATATTATCTATTAAAATAGGAGATTCACCATGAAGATAATGAGAGTTATGTATCAAAGTATGGAGTTGACATATTGTAACTAAGAGAAATTAAAAAATGGGAAGGTAATATGGAAGATATATTATAGAGAAATCTATGGGAAGAGTTAAATAAGGCAAAAAAAAGACATGCAAATAGTAGAAAAATGGGTTTAAGGATATTCCATGGATTTGCAAATAAATTTGGGACATAAATATAAAATAAGTTGTGTGTTAAGATAATAAATTTTTCCTAAATAAAACTGAAAAAAAAAACTTGAAACTATAAAAAACACAAATATAAATAGGTTTGTGTAATCACCTAAAAGTGGTATTTGAGTGCTAAGAGTGCTACTTGAGACTACCTATCCCTAGTTTAGACATAGACCTATCCTAGAGACTATTATCACACTTATCTAGCCTTCATGTGGGCTATAGATATCCCTACTCATCCCTAAATCAGTCCCATACCATCATGCTTGCATTTTGGCCCTTCATGCCTAGTTTTCTATCACTTAGACACTAGTGCCATAATAGGGATAGTAGTTCCACATGATGATAGTGTCCCAATAATGGCACTACTGTCCTTTCCCTTCACTTTTCACAAATGGATATCTTTTCAAATCTGAAACCTTTTAGGGTTGGCCTAGACCTCTTTTAACACCCACATAAGCATTAGGATATTATATATACATGAATTTAAGCCCTCTAACCATTAAATGGAAATCATATGAAAATATATATATATATATAAACTTAGAATAAGCTGTACACAATTAAGGTTATTAATCCTTATTCTATCCTACTTCTATATACTACCATTTACAATAGTCCTAAGATCAGATTACCCATATTTCTAATCTCAAGCAGATTAAAATAAATCAATTCCAATATCACACTAGATTCACTTGCACTTTCACTAACACTTAGGTGGGTAGAAAAACATTGGGCTTGATCCCTCTCCAGAGTATTAGTATGTAGGTAAATCTCATCATAGTGGGGTGTTGAGGATGCCTAACCTACCCCACTAACAAACACTCTTTTCAAATTTTATCAAGCATATGCCCTAATAACATGGACTATTATGGTTTGCTCACAAATTTAATAAAAAATGTAATATATAAGGTTTCAAAATTCATGCACACATGAACAAACCTCATATATCCAAACATAGGTGTACCCAAAAGCTCAAGAAGTCCTGCACAAAGGACACTACTACCAAAATAGGGAAACTATCACAACATATACAATAATGTCACTATTATCCAATTAGGGTGTTATTATCTTAGAAGGGTTCTAACACTAGGATCTTGTTTTTGACACTCAGACCAACCTGTACCTTATTTTATAGCCTCTAGATCCTCTATCTTAGTCATTTTATAGCTAAGTTATTACTTGCACTATTTATTAATATTTTTAGAAAGGTCAAAGTTAGTCAATTCTATAACAAATCAATGATTGAATTTATTTCATATTATTAACCTAATTTATTATATTCATCTCTTTAAAAAACATAAGATTTATACTTACTAAGTCCTAAAATGTTAAAATGTTTGGTGAACCGAACTTACTTCAAACATTGTTCAAACCCTAACCCTAAATGCTCTTTGGGTTTATATCCTTTTTATTTATATGCTCATATATTAGTTCTAAAATATCATATTTGTTTAAATATTTGATTTTTATAATCTTTCATAGATTAAATTTCTTTAAAGGTTTAAAATAAACAACAATTTGGTTTCCTACTCTTAAACTACAATGGAATATTTCAACAACTAATTTGATGAAATCGATAAGATAAAATTGAAATATTTTGTCTCCAAACATTTAAATATGAAAGATGACATTATCAATATTATTCATAATGAAATTTAAAAATCAAACAATGGGCAATCCTCTACTCCCCTAGATAATAACATTATTACACTTACATTGGGGCCAACTCAGTTAACACAATAACCAGTTGTAACTCAACAACCTTGAGATAGATACACCTCTTATGGCTAGTTCCTCTACTCTAGATGTATAATCCCTTATGCATGAGGTCCATACTCTATAGGCTATGGTGTTACATCTTGAGCAAAGAGCCACTAGGTCATCACATGCCTTGGATTCTCCTGTTATTTTACATACACATTTGACACATCACATTACATAAATTATTTTGTGATCTAGATTTGTGGCACACAAGATTCATTTATATGATGGTAAGGGTGACCCAGAGCACCATCTCTAAGATTTTGATGTAGCATATTTGGACTATGTGTCCAATGATTGGATCCTCACTAAGTATTTCCACATAGTTTAAAGGATTATGCCTTACAGTGGTTTTATGATATATCAAATTATTCTATCACTGCATTCAACCCATTGGTAGATATGTTTATAGCACACTTATAAATAAAAATTAGTGATAAGATCTCATATGCTCAAGTTGTATAATTGAAACAAAAATCAAATGAGCCTATTGAAGAATACATCTTATGATATAAGATTATATTAGCCAAATTGACTAGCCCCATGTTAGATAAAGATATTTATGACATATTCAAATAGAATCTTCTACCAGCATTACATGAAGCTATCTTGTTCTAGAAGTTTCTAACCTTCATAGATTTATGCCATAAAATGAAAGAAATATAAGTCAAGCTTCTCTTTATTTTCAAACTAAAATATACTAGTAAATGCTATGATTTATAGTAATCCTCCATATAATTTATGGCCACTAAAAACAAGAGTGATCCAAAGGCCATAATTAATGTAGCTTCTGAGCCATCTCCTTAGTTGGTTTATTACCTCTTCCATTTAGAGTTTCCACTAACCTTCCCAAATCAACAACACATGTTTTAAAATAGCTCTTGGAATGCAATGTCATATCTCTCCCTCTCAAAAAAGAGGTTGATATGACATGACCTCTTCCAAATAAATATGATTCCAATGCATTTTGTGAATATTAGATGGCACCAAGCCATACAACAAACAGATGCATTAGCTTGAAACATAAGATACAAGATTTGATAGAGGCTAACATCATTGATGTGGGAGCACCGAAAAAGGCACCCAAAGTTCAAAAAATGGAAGTTAAGACATTGTAAATATTATTAGATACATTTTCAAAGAATAAAAAAATGAGGTAGGAAGAACTTTAGGTTTTTACTACATGTACCGATCACATCCACCACTAGCACTATATCAAACTAATACAGAGGAGGCACACCCACTACATAATATCATTGGTGTGTACCATACTATAGTTATATATAGACCACTCATCATCTTATTAGAGTAGAATATTGTTGGTGATGATTCAGATTTACATGCACTCTTTGTATGAGCCTACATATGTCATCATCATATCCAAAGTGTTATGGTTGACAATGGGTCAAGTATTAGCATGTGCACTATCACACTTATATAATATTTGGGTTATTTTGACTAGGACATATATATTATAAACACATTTATCAATGGTTACAATGTCTATGTTCAAAGCTCCATTGAGGAGATTATACTTCCACTATAGGCTGGACTAGCACATGTGGCCACTAGAATCTTAATAGTACCTAGTTCATGCATATTTGACATGTTACTGGTAGGCCATAAATATAATAGCTATGAGACATTGCATATACCATACACAAATGCATAAAATATTCACAAGTAAAACAAGTAATCATAGTTTAGGGTCTTTCATATGAGTATCCTTTACCTATCCCATAGGTAGTTACAGCATAGTTACTAGTTACCACATAGTTATTAGTTACATCACAGTTATTAGTTATAATTCTGAGCACAATTCCTATTAGTATACCATAGAGTTAAATAGATTCACTAGTGTAGGTGAGGTCTACTCATATAGTTTGTACACATATGCATACTCTCCCATAGAGACCATTATTAGAGAGATCCCTACTTCAAAGATATGTGATAGATTATAAAGGGCCTCCCTCTATGCACTTTCCTCTAAGATTAATATTATTCAATTATTAGGGTTATCAACATAGATCACCTATGCCACCTACATCATATTATATTATATGGGTCCCTAAGTCCCCTCTAGTTCACAAGACACCACCGTTAGTGTCATGGATTCCTGACACCACTTCATAAACATGAATAGACATAGATCACTTAGTGAAATAGGTTTTAGGACCATAGTTTCCCTTTCATAAAAGATGCATGATCACTATTCCTTTATGTTACACAAGCCACATTAATAGTGATTTTCCCATGAGAATCATCAATTAATATTATTCCTCACTTCTTGTATATACTTTCCTTCCCTCTTGATGCTTATATATAGTTTCATTTTTATGCTACTTGTACATAGTTTATATCCATAA
>JARHVA010008553.1:40000-42500 GCA_037957365.1 Torreya grandis | reverse complement strand
GCCACAAAGCTAACACACCCAGTTATAACTTTATAGTTAAATCATGTATATTTAGTTTTAGATGCATGTACTACACATGTGTAGGTAATTATGGAGTCATATCTTACTTGAGTTCTTGATCCACCTACATGATTAGGTTAGAAACACCATTAGTCCAATCAAAGCTATTCACAAGTCATGATCCACCAAGAAGGGGTGGGAAATGATGGATTCAAAATTGGATTGAATTATTGAGCCACCCAAACATGAGGATTAAGAAATCCATTATCTTAATCCAAACTATTCAATAATTGATCACTATATACATGTGCACACATAGGTTTTCATCAAGTATTTGTATAGATTTGAATACAGAGTGAGGTGTATTCATTCCTTTCCTCTCTCCTATTATTTTACTCAATTTTTATTAATTTTATCTTTTATTTTGATATATCTTAAGTAAGGATTTATTTATGCAATTTTCACTTGTAGGACATGAATTAGAGCATACCTCACATACTTAGACCCAACTTCATAGGCTTCACATCTTAGGTAAATTAATGTATTCTTATATTTCCTTTATCCTAGTCATTTCTCTTTGATACATTACTAAAATAAAGTGGGGTAAATGTCAACACCTAAAAGTGGTATTTAAGACCTAAGAGTTCTACTTGAGACTATATGTCCCTGGTTTATCCCTATACCTATCCTAAAACCTATTATCACACTTATCTAGCCTTCATGTGGGCCATAGGCATCCATAATCATCCATAAAGTAGTCTCAAACCATCATGCTTACATCATGTCCCTTTGTGTCTAGTGTTCTACCACATGGACACTAGTGCCATAATAGGGATATTAGTTCAACATGGTGCTAGTTTCCCAATAATGGTGCTAATGTCTTTTCCCTCACTTTTTCACAAATAGATATCTTTTGAAATCTAAAACCTCTTAAGGTCATCCTAAACCTTTTTTATCACCCACATAAGTATCATAATGGTATATATACATGAATGTATCCATATAACCACTAGATGGAAATTGAATGAAAAATACATATGCAAACTCAGAACAAGCTCTACATAATTAAGGTTATCAATCCTTATTCTACCTTATAAATATTACTATCTATAATAGTTCTAATCTCATATTACCTAGGTTTTTAGTCTCAAGCACATTTAAAGGTCTCAAGTACACTATCATGCTATCTTTAATTTCACTTACACCAATGCTTAGGTTGGGAGACCTACATCGAGCTTGATCCCTCTTTAGAGTATTTGTATGTAGACAAATCTCATCACAATGTGGTGTTGAGGATGTCCAACCTACCCCACTAATAAACAAACTTTTTAGCCTTTATCAACCAAATGTCCTAGAAATATAGAGGATTAGGGTTTTCTAATAAATTTAATAAAAATAGGAAAAATATAGGGTTTTAGAATTCATGCATATAGGAATGTACCTCATAGATCCAGACATAGGTGCACCTAGAATCTCAAGACAATCCTACACAAAGGACACTACTACCAAAATAATGACACTACCACCACATATCCAATAATGGGGATACTATATAATTAGAGTGATATTATTTAGGATGGTTTTTGACATTGAGACCCTTTTTATGGCACTCAAACCAACCTCTACCTCAGTTTTTAGCCTCTAGATCATCTATCTCAGTTATTTTCCAGTTAAGTTCTTACTTGCCTAGTTTTTACTATTTTTAGAAAGGTCAAATTTAGTCAATTATATAACAAATAAATGGTTGTATTTATTTTATATTATTACCACAATTTAGTATACTTAGTCCTTTAACAAACATAAGATTTATACTTACTAATTTTTAGAAGGTTAAAATAGTATGAAACTAGTGGGGTCCCATGGGGCATTTCAGAATGTAGATGGAAGAATCTAAATAGGCACTAAGGGATTGAAAAAGATATGGAATAAAAAAATTATAATCTGTAGCATTCATTATAATATTAAATCCATTATCTAGTTTGTTGTCTTACATGAACTAAAGTATAAAATATTGTGACAATACTAGAAATATCAAAATATACTAATCTACTATATAATTTGTGAAAGATAATATGGTTATATTAGTCTAGAGTTATAGAAATAATAAATTAAATTAAATTTGAAAATAATTGTGATATATAACATAATATTTCATATATTATTATATATTTTGTTTTATAAATTGATGAGATCCGATTGTTCATCTCACTTCTCTTCCCACCTACTCATTTTCAAATTTTCTATTAAGTTTTAGTTTAGATCTAGGTTTGCTCATGATGGGATCTCACCCTCCCTGTCACACCAAACCTCTCAAATTACTAAATAATTCTATATAGAAACTTTATGGTGGATATTGTAGAATGGTTATACCATTTTTGCCTTGTTAAAATAGTCTCAGATCTAACCAGTCATACAACCTTTGAAGTTGGCCTATGTCTCCTTCCATTGAAGGATGGCTTGGTGATATGGTTTCTCTTTTTCAAAGATTTATTAGCTACAC
>JARHVA010008553.1:0-35000 GCA_037957365.1 Torreya grandis | reverse complement strand
ATATTGTCAATGTAGGGTGAGTTGCTTGAAGTTTCATATCATCATACAAACGCTTGAGAGAAGAGGGCACCTTAAAACCCTAATTTTCATGCACTTTTTATTTTTGGATTAACAACATAATTTCCTCTCAAGATCAATTAAATATAAGTAATTTGATAGTACGAATCCACCTTGTCAATTTTTAGGATTAAGATAATACACTTAGGTGTTTTTGTTGTTTGTCCTTTTTAATAACATTATCTTGAGTCAAAATTGTTTGTTTATCATACCATGTCCAAAATGAGACATGTTTACACATCACTCTTTTTATTAAATATGTTTTATGTTTTTTGTTTGACATCACACATATGCCTTAGTCATTTATCAAAATTTTGTGTGTATGTGTCATTTGTTTGAAGGGGCATCATTACGCTACTCATTTCATTCCAAATATTATGTCTTAAAAGTTTTTGAAACAAACCATTTTGTCATACCTTTATAAAATAATAGAGTCATTACTTTGCTTGCATTGTTTCAAAAAATTTTTGCATTATATCCAATTGCAATTTCAAACCACATGTGCCTTTTTGATCTATGCCTCATATTGTTATGCCATTTATTTTGATCTAGTTTATTGTCTATTTGAAGAATATAGCATTATAAATCAATTTCATAATTGGTATTAATAATTTCATATTCAAACATTTATTGATTTATGCCTATGCCTTGTGTAATTTTGGCTTAGGTGTTTACCTTTCACTTTTAGGTTGTGCAACTTAAACTAATTTTCTTGCTCAAGACTATTTTTATGCCTAAAATTGGGAAGTGGTCTATCTTTCATGTGTTTAAAGTCCAATGTATTTTTATAAAAGATTAAGTGTGTGTGTAAATCCAAATTCTTAGTTTTAGTTAAAGTGTTTCAATTTTGTTATATTAAATTTATTGCCTTTTAGACCTAGTTGTGCCAAGTCTATCTTTTGTGCCTTGTTGCAAAAAGACCTAGTAATTCTTATTTTTTTTAAACCTAGTTTGTTTTCAAAATCTATCTCTTATGATGTGTTTCAAATATTCCTAGCATCTTACCTCTTTATTTTAGACATAATCATTTTGATCCTAGCTTTGTGCCTTATTCCCAAAGACCTAGTAGCCTTTTTCATTTTTAAACCTAGATTAACATACTTAAAGTTTGGCATCCATATTTATTCATCTAATTGACCATTTGTGTAATAAATTTTATGTTTTACATTTGACATTAGACCATTTTAGACCAATTTTATCATTGATCATATTGGATAAATAACTCTAGTTTTTAGACCAAATTAGAACAAGTTTGGATCATTTGTCTTTTAGACCTTGGTTTTAAGAGTTTGTATAACTCTAGACCTTCTTCATGGAATGTTAGTCATTGATTTGGATATGTCTCATTGCATTCATAGTGGAACTATATAAAATCTAAGTTATTATAGTGTAGTCATAAATGGTAGCATTGTTCAAGACCCCTATGATGATTATGTGGTTTGTTAGATGGATCATTATCCTCTTTACACTACTCAATCTGGGGAACAAAGTCAAGATATATTAGCCCATTATTTGGTTAACACACCTCCCTATTTAGATCAAGACCAAGAGAAAACCATATTATATCTTGTTAGTGTATCATCAGTTGTAGAACAAGCTCAACACAACCTTATTATATTACTATGACATTGGCATATTATCCCTATTTGTTTGATTGCCACTTGATTAAAAACAAAGATGAAGTTTTAGTAAAATCCATTGAGGTAAAGGCCAAGATTCCACTCAATTTCCCACATGAAAATTTACCTAGTCTAGTTAGACTGCTTCTAAACATATCTTATACCCAAATTATTAAATATGCCTCTACTATCCATCCTCAAATGCTCATGTTGATATTGTATCAAGACCCAAATATGATTTTAAGAGGAAAGGGCCTCATAGAGGATCACTTTATACAAATGAAACAAGCATATAAAACTTATTTGAATCTAGTGCACAATTTTAATGCCATGGCCATGCCAAATGCTCCACTCATAGAGCTAGATCCATCAACAAGAGTATTAATTGAATTGATAGGTTAAGATAATCTAGGTATAGACCCATTTGTATAAATCACTTTAATCAGTGACATGTACAATGTCCCATATTTTGTAGAGGAGACTACAACTTCTATGAAGAGCAAAATGACAAACATGATAGATAACATGCAATTACCTTAGTTAATACCAAAGAATATTTTATAACAACAAGTTCCTTTAGCTAATACCATGAGTGGTTCAAAATGGTAGGGGAAGTAACTCATATGTCCAAAACATAAAAGGTTACTTATAATCCTCAACCAACTACTTCATCAAGCACACAACCACAAGGATTAAGTACTCAAGCACCAACTAATGCCTTTCGTCAACAACATGTGATGAATGTTATTCCACCTCAACAAGTGATGTCTAACATTCTATAACAACAATCATAGTCTAATATACCATTGTATTATAAGTAGAACACTATGCCACCTCAATAGGTAGTGATAAATGTACCTTTATAGTCAGACCAATATGTCTTTACAATCACAAGCATTATCTAATATTTAGCATATGTCTATTTACTAAAGATAAATGCCAAACACCAAATAAACATCTAGTTCATAATAGGTGTTCATGAAAAAAAGAGGTAACATTTTCCAACAAGTACCAATTAAAAAATAATTTCTTTTTACTCATCATGTGATGTAGATCTAAAGACAGGGCCTTGGTCCACAACAAGTTCCCCTTATTCAACCAAGTTTGACTAGTTGGAAATATGTCCCTACTCAACCTCAATAGGCACAATATTTTTCCCAAAACCATATTCTTCCGTCGTAACCCCAATTCCATCAAAACTAAGGCTATATACCAAATCCAATCTAGAATATAGCATACTAATGTGTGTAATTCCAATAACCACATCCCAATCCTTGGATTCATATTCCTAGTCAGTTCACTCATCAAACCAACATTATGTAGTAAACCATACCTGCATTATACCCTAGTCAAGGTAATCCATCTTTGACTACCTAATCAACACCTCGATGAAATGTGCCATCTAGTTTATTGAAACAAGAACTACAGGAAATGAAGGCTGCAATTATTTACATTTAATTAGGGATTCAAAATAATAAATTAAAGTTAGATGACATTTTTTCATACCCATTCAATATGTATTATCTTTGGATACCATTTCCTTTAGGTTATGAACCACCAAAATTTGATAATACAAGGGTAAAGGAGACCCTAATGCCAATTTGACATATTTATTTATCACCTACCAACCAATGGCTTATAATGACATTTATCTACTCTTTGTATTCCCTATAAGTATAGCTAGATAGGATTTGGAGTGGTTCCTAAAATTTCCAAAGGATTCATGATTTGATTTTGATGACCTCTCAAATAAATTTGTGTAACATTTCTCCTATAATCTTAAACATGAGATTTCATTGGTAAATTTGACTCAAGCCAAAAAACAAGTTGGTGAAATATTTTCAAGATATTTATAGAGATGGATAATATTTTATAGTCACTTTACCCACATCTTACTAGACAAACAATTGGTCGTTGTGTTTACTAAAAAATTACATAGTGAGATATCCTATCATCTAGAGCTTTAGTGTGCACATAAATTCAAATAGATCATTGATAAAGGTTTATATATTTAAAATACACTTATTAACAAAGGGATTATCAAGTTAGCTTTCTCTAACAAAAATTACAACTAAAACCAAAACACAAGCCCAAATTAGAACCATAACTAAGTCCAAGTGCAAGCTTTGACACCAGCCCAAACCAATAACTATGGTAAATACAAAGAATAAAACTATAATAAAAATTTTATTAAAAATGGATTAAATAAGTCACATAATGTTTAAATAGTGAAAACACCATCTACTCAGCCTATGTTGCAAATGCAACTTATTCCTTATCAACATCCTATCCAATAAATGCAACCTTCACAACAACCTAGACCAGTGCCACAAATAATGCAATTACCGCCTTTGAAAACCCCACCTCCAAGAATAATACCCACTCCTTGAATCTTCAACAACCTTGGTTAACTAATTGAAGTAGTGTTTCATAAGTTAGCCATAACTAATATGATTAGTTAGCCAATTCTAAATCACTATTTTGAAGCTATTCGATATCTAGACTGGTATATAGAGAATGAGTTTTGTGCATACCATCGTGTTCATGGACATAATATAAAAATTTATGTGAATATAAAGCACCTCTTTGAAAATATGTTGGAAAATGGGGAAATTACATTGGATAATATAACATCTACATACAAAAGAACCTGGGCATCTACCAAAACCTTTCTTTGCAACATAAAAATAAATAAATAAATAATGATGAAGGCCAAAAATAATAAAAATTGTATTAATAGCTACCACAACAATAATAATATCAATAATGTCAATCAAATGGGAAGAACCAAGGATAAAATGATTTCAACAACCAAAAAACTTACCATGCAGTTACACATGACCACAACAAAGTTGTAGGTTATATTGTGGGAGGTCATGTTTCAAACATCACCTTTAATAATAGATAGAGTAATAATATAACATGACCATTAAAAACCAATTTTAATGAATCCACCTATGCTAATAATCCTCCCTAGACCTAGGACTATAAACAAGCACAACAATAAATAGAGATTACTATTTCTAGACCTTATACTAATAACTTATCATTACCCTATAACCACAATTAAGTGCACCAATAATTGAGACTTATCCTATCTATACCATCTATATCATCATCAAGTTACAACACTATTTATCTACTCTTAATTGTGCAATAATAACTTGACGGTCAAATATTACCATTCTAAGACTATATCCTCCTACTAGTGAACCAATCCAACCATTGTGTTGGATAGGAACAAACCATATAACACTATTAAGGAAAAACCATATGATAGTGTAGAATAACTTCAAAAGACACCCACACAAATATCTACTATGGTTTTTTATGTATGTTAACTATCCAAAAAACATCCTAATAGAACTCTTAGGCCAATCTCGAGTTCCCAATGACATAACCCCAAATGAATTCCAAGATTTGGTTGGACATCTAACCTTAGGCCACAAGTTGACCTTTGATCAAAGTGATATGCCATCCTTGGCCCTCTCCATAACAATCCCTTGTATATTGAAGTTGTCATTATATGACATAAAATCAAATGTGTTATCATAGACAATGGATCAAGCATGAATACTATGTCTCTAAATCTCATTAATCATCTTAGATATATAATAGCTGATTTACAAATAGAAATAATTACTATCAAGACCTATGACAAAGAATAGTGGGAATCACCAGGCACCATAAGCTTGTCAGTTATTATTGGGCCTTTGAACCATGATATACTCTGCCATGTGTCAAACCTTGACCTATCATATAATTTTCTTTTAGTTAGACCTTGGATACATGAAATCCATTCGACATTACAACATTGTCTCAAATTATCTCACTTATGTATGGAGGTCACCATCAATGGATATTTACAACCTTATGAACATAAAAAACATTTGGAGGCTGAGTATGAAAGTTAGAATTACTTCTTTGGCCTAGATATAGTTCCTAAAAAGGACAAAGATAAAGAAATGCTTATCAAATTGATAGAGGCTAATTATATATAGCTAGATAGCCTTGACTCATCTTCACATATGCCTCCACTTGAAATGTCTAATCATTTTAACATCTTGAACAATGGCCCAAAAGAGTATTTTATGCATGACATATTTCACATTACCAAGCTTCTATAGAACCCTAAGTCCTATGGAACACCTAAAGCTAGGACAGATTACATGGAATGGAATTGAAAAGGAAAAGGTAATATTCATAGTCTAGATTTTATCATTTTTACACCAGCTATTGGCCAAGGAGAATACCCACTTACCAATGATAAATCATGGTTGTATAATGTCAAATTGGTTGATTGATAAAAAATGCCAAATGCCTTATCCCTAATAGGATTATGGAAAAATAAACCTATAAAGGTGGAGGCCTTGAGCTAAATTATTAGGGTACTCTTGAGCTAATTTTTATAACTTGGTATAAAGGAACTTATGCTCTCAAATTTAAACTACCTTAGGTTGACCCCACATATCTTATTCATGTTTCAATGCCAACATCTAATGATGATGATGATGATGTCGGAAAAAAAGTAGAGTCTGATCATAACATATATGATGACCTTACCAATACCAACTTGTTTAACATGGATACCATTTGAATCATTACCCTAGTAATTTTAAATAATCTGCTTCCTCTATATCACCCTCAAGATATAGCCTCGTACCAATAAAAATTCATAGTGCTTATAGATGAGTTTGAGAATGATGAGGCATTTTGAGATTTTCTAGGCATAATAGACAATATTCCTTTGAGATACCACAAACAAGGGTTCTCTATCAAACTAGATCTTACAACCTATATTAGAGAATGGGTGAACACCCTTAGACAAAAAAATAAAAATAAAACATTGAGGTCCCAAAGTGAAAACCTCTTTGAGGAACTTTTAGACTAGGGTAAAAGTAAAGAGAAAGGCCATTATTTTGGTGAAAACTTATTTTAGGCACCATTAGAAGGGGGTGTTCATCTTTCCTCAAAAGAATCTCTAGAGACCACTAATGATGAACTTGCTTTGGGTCCAAGTTCATTTGTGTAGAAAAACATGCCTTTGATTGAATTGCCTAGGAATGAGAAGGGGGTGTTCATATTTCCTTAGAAGAATCTTTGGAGACCACTAATGATGAACTTGCTTTGGGTCCAAGTTCATTTGTGTAGAACAACATGCCTTTGATTGAATTTCCTAGGAATTTTCAATAGTATTTGTAATATGGTCATCATTTCCATTAGGCAATTCTAATTTATCTTGTTTAGGTGAGATTGAAGAACCAGTTTGACTAGAGGACTTTGTAGTTGAAGGCTAATTCAAATCATTACCAATCATTTTGGAAGATGGATCAACTCTCCTAGTATAAGATACAATGGAAGCTAACATTTAGACTCTAGACAACCCAAAATGGATAAAATTAGGTACATCTGTCACTAAAGACTAATGTGAAATTTTTACAACCCTTCTAATGAAATTTGTTGACAACTTTTCTTGGGCCTATTCAGACATGCTAGGTTTGGACCCTACTTGGCTGTACATTGCCTTGTTGTACATCTTTATTTCAAACCTGTGAAGAAAAATTTGTGTAAGATACATCCTCATATTATTGTATTGGTAAATAAAGAGTTAGAAAAAATCTTAGAAGTGAGATACATCCAACCAATCAACTATTCAATGTGGATCTTGATTTTCATTTCAGTTAGTAAGAAGCTAGAAGGAATCAAAATTTGCACTAATTTTAGAGATGTAAATAAGCTGTACCCTAGAGATGACTTTATTTTTTTGAATATTGGTATTATAGTTGACTCCATAGTGGGGTATGAAATGCTTTAAATTATGGATGGATTTTTGAGATATAACAAGATCTAGATTATGCCAAAAAACCAACATAAGACAATGCTCACCACTCCATGAGGAATGTTTTGTTATCAAGTTATGCCATTTGACCTCAAAAATGCTATGGAAACATACCAAAGAGCCATGACTATCATATTTCATGATATGATGCATGACATTGTTGAGGACTATGTCAATGACATATTGGGTAAATAAAAGACCAATGCCGATCATCCAATTGCACTATAAATAATAATAGAGATGATTCATGAATATAAGATCAGACTTAATCCTAAAAAGTGAATATTTAATGTCACTTCTACTAAATTGTTTGGATTCATCATCTCTCACAAGGGCATTAAAATTTATTTGGCCAAAGTGCAAGCCATTATCGAGATGTCTCCACCTTCCAATCTGAAGCAACTCCATAGTTTGTAGGGAAAGATTAAATCTATCAAGTGATTCATCTCAAAATTAGTTGACAAATTTGATCCATTTACACACTTACTAAAGAAGGGTGTCACATTTCATTAGGATGAAGACTACCAGAAATCATTTATACATATAAAGAAATAACTTACCAGTCCACCTATTTTATTACCATCAATGTCTAGAAAGTCATTCCTACTATACTTATCTTCCACAAACAAATCCTTGGGGGCACTTCTAGCTCAGCATGATGACAATGGAAAATAACATGGTGTGTAATATCTAAGTCATACACTAGAAATATATGAACATAACTATACACTAATCAAAAAATATAATTTAGATATGGTCTTTACATCCTAAAAACTATGACATTAAATGCTTAACAATAATACCATAATTATTTCAAAAGTAAATCCTCTCAACTACTAACCAAGATAACTTTAAAAGGCCACATGGATAAATGGATCATGCTTCTAAGTGAGTTTGAGATCAAGTATTTCAACCAAAAATCTATAAAGTGACAAGTACTTATAGATCAGCTTGTTGAAGCTCCCCTTGTAGATACCAAACCACTCACTTTTCAATTCCCAGATGAGTCCATCATGACCATCATTGAAACACTTCATGAGGAACAATACTAGAATTTATATTTTTATGGATAATTCACATCACATGGATTAGGGGTAAGCCTATTATTTATTATACTATAGGGGGATCTTATCCTTAAATAATTATGTATCAAATTTACTTGTACTAACAACATGGCTAAATATGAAAAAAAAATTATAGAGATTTTTTAGGTAGTAAAATGGAATATTAATCATCTCATAGTTTATGGTGATTCTTAGTTCATCATCAATCATGTTATAGACCACTTTCAAAATAAAGATGATAATCTAGTGCCATACAAGGGCACGGTCAATGTTCTCAAAAAAAATTACAGACGTATAATTTGAATGCATTCCAAAAGCCAATAATAGGACAATGAATGCCATGGCCACCATTGGTTCTTTGATTCACCATGCAGACAAGGTAAGATAATATCAATTCCCCATTGAAAATCTTCTAGTGCTTGCTCATGAACCTTCAATTGTTTAATTGATATATGATATTATTGGTCCTAGATATATATGGTATTCAAACCTATTTACCTACCTTCATGACCATATCATGCCACCTAACCTATCAAGTCAAAAAATAAAAGCATTTACACATCAAGCCTCTTATTATACCTTACTTAGCCCAACCTTTTACCACTACAAATTTGAGGGAACTCTAATTCATTATTTAAATTCAACAAAAGCAACATTATTATTATGGGAAGTTCATGAAGGAGTATGTCGATCCCACACTAGTGGGGCCATCCTAGCCAAAAAGATCCTATATAACAATTATTATTGGCCAACTATGGAAGTAGATATAGTTTCTTATGTAAAAAGGTGTGACAAATGTCAAATCCATACTAATCTAACCCATGCCCTAGCCAAAACATTAAAACCAATGCTTATACCATGGTTATTGTAATGTGGGGACATGATGTCATTGGGAAGATTAACCCAACCTCATTTGATGGCCATAAACACATCCTTACCACTATCAACTATTTCACTAAGTGGGTTGAAGCTATACCCCTCACTTACGTGACTAGAAAAAAAATTTCAAAACTCATCTTCAATAATCTAATCTACCACTATGGTATCCCATTTGACATTATATTTGATAATGGTAGATCATTTAAGAACAAGGATGTGAAAACACTTTGTGCCAAGTACAATATCACCCAACATTTTTCTACCACATATTACCCAAAAGGTAATGGCCAAGTAGAGGCATCTAATAAAACCATTATCAACATCCTTAAAAATATTATCAATGATGTTGGCCACGATTGGAACCTCCAAATATTCCATGCCTTTTGGGCATATTATATTAATTACCATACTCCAATAAGATCCATTACATATTCCTTAGTCTGTGTCACTAAGACCATTCTTCCCATTGAGGTCGAGTTAGCTTCTATGTGTATCTCATTTGAACACATCCTAGATGATGAATATCATAGAGTATCTTTCCTAAAAGAGCTAGAGTTACTTGATGAAAAATGCATGGGTACTATCAATAACCTTAAATCACATTAGAGAAGACTCCATGGCCATTATAATTGGAGGTTCAAATATAGAGAGTTTGAGGTTGGTGATCTTGTACTTAAATAAAACCAAAATAACACCATGGATAAGAAGAAGGCAAAGTTCAAACCCAATTGAATAGGCCCATATATTATTGTTATAAACTATGGATCTAGAGCATAAAATATTTATGCCTCAGATGGAGATGAACTTGATGAGTCGATGAACATCATACACTTCAAGTGTTATTTTTCTTAGGAGACCTGAAGTATTGTATATGAGGCTCATTTACATTATACCATAACATCTTTGTCTTTGTACCATAGCTTTTACCATTCTACCATGCCTTCCCTATCGACCAAAGTTTATTTTTACCCTCTTTCACCAACCCTTTAACCTTGGTTCCATTCCCTTAGTTCTATGGTCACCTTTAGCAAGGGGATTCATATCAAATTTTAGTAGTTGCTTTAGTATTCTAGATAAATACAATATCTTGGATTAGTATGAAAGTGATTTGGTAGTTTCATCCTTCATTTGTTATTTCATTTCATTAAAAGTATTCCTGATTATAACTGCCTTTAGGTAAATTAATATCCCACTCCATGATACTAATTATAACCACCTTTGGAAAAATCAGTATCATTGACCTATGTTATTATTAACTAATTATAATTGCCTAGGGGAAAATTAGTAATAATACCTTTACCATGCATATTCATATCACCTTGCCATTCTTATTGCCATACTATTACATTTGCCTAAATTCACAAACTTGATGCTACCTAGTTAGATTCCTTCATTATAAGGTAGAACTATAGTGACTTGAGGTCCTATTGGGACTATGTAGGCAATGTTTGATTCATGTTGAGGTCAGCTCAGTCACCCTTTTCCACACTTTCACTATTTTATGAGCAATTTAAGTTTAAACACTCTTGTTGTTTTATGAGCTGGATTATTTAGTATCTCATCATCCTCTATTGAGTTGAGATGCTTTGAAAATTCCAAAAACATTTGTAAAAGATATAAAAAATAATAAAAAACACAAAACCATGAAAATTGGATTATAATCTCCATGCGAGATATAAATCCATTAAAATATTATGGGATGGGAAATCTTATTTGTTCAGTTTATTTATATCCCACCTTGGTATTTTTATTCCCATTTTTGGGAGAACTACATTGGCTTGAGATTCACATGAAATATGGAAGCAACACTTGGATACATAGGGTATCTTAGGTTAAATTAGCCATACCTTCCTTTATTTTCAACCACTTCTTTACCTTAAGGATTCTAGGACTCCTAGTTATCTTATGAGTAACAATTTATCATTTAGTTTTCCCATCCTTATTGGCCTTAGCCGTATTCTCTATCCATTTTAAGAGTGTATATTATGAGCATTATGTATTTTAATTTGAACACTAATTACCACTTGGATTCATTTTATGATCTCTCCATTTTGTAAGTAACCATTTTTTATGCTCTTACCATTTTGTGAGATCATTCCCATATTCCTCTACACATCAATCACATTTACTTAATGATCATTTTTATTCTATCCCATATCCTAGGAAAACTACATTTGGCCTAAATTTCATGTTGGATCTTTCATCCATGGAACTATGTAGGTAGTTCCCACTTGCCTAGTGCATCTAGAGTCAACTTAGCTACCCATTCCTTTTCTTCTACTCCCCCCATGTTTTTTTATCTCATTTTGTTATTGTCTCCTATTATCTAGGGGAAATTTTCAATATCTTATTTGTGTTGTTTTTTCCATATAGCCTAGAGGAAACCTTGTGTTGTGATACTTGCATATACTTGCATCATCATTACCTAGCTTAGGGGTCAGCCTGTCTCCAGGAGTAGCACCTATATTACACATGTATGAATAATTTGGTTTTTGTTTGAACTAACATTGTGATTAACCCTTTTTTATTTTTTTTTCATTTTTTTATTCTCATTTTTTTCTCTAGTTGTGTCTTTCTTTTTTATTTCTTGGTGTTTTTTTATGTTCTTTATTGGTGTTTTGTTTTTCTATATGTTTCTTATTTGCCTGTTTGTTTGATTTCATTATTGTGCCTTGACTTAGTATTCATGAATTCATTGGGTTATTCCTTGTATATTATACTTAATTCCATACATATTCATATGTCAACATTGTCATTATAGTCTTTTTCATTGGTACATTGTTTTTTACTATTTATTAGATCACATATCAATCTTTATGCCAATTTTGGCTAAATTATCATTATTTTTTATATCATGATGCATACCATCTCATGTTAAAACAAAATTAAGCTTGAGAAATATTACCAACAATGATGTCGTGATACTTTTCCTTGGTCACCTAAAAAATTCCCAATCTATCCAAATATTTCCCAAATATAGAGTAATTAAATCATTAAAGAATTGTAATTATTTCTAATTAGGATGTGCATCTCCATATTAATAGATTTCCAAAATTCATATTATTCCTTTGTACTATATTATTCTCTCTATGAGTACAAATTAAATATATAATTCCATTTTTCTAATTTTTCATGATGTCCCACACCATATTACCAATGATTATAACCACCTTTGGGTAAATCATTGTGTTTAAATCTAGCCAAATATTAATGATTATAACTGCCTTTGGGTAAATCATTATCATTTTCCCACCCAAATATGGCATGTTTTTATTATGCTAATGATTATAACCAACTTTGGGAAAATAATTATCATTATCCCACCAAATTTGGGAATGTTTTCATTATGCTAATGATTATAACCACCTTTGGGAACATCATTATCGCTATCCACCCAATTAGGGCATGGTTTCATTATGCTAATGATTATAACCACCTTTGGGAAAATCATTATCTCTATCCACCTTAATATGGTATGTTTTCATTGTATAAATGATTATAATTGTCTTTCATCAAATAATTATCTCTATCCACCCAATTGGGGCATTTTTATTTTTCTAATGATTATAATCGCCTTTAATCAAATCATTATCTTTTTACCTTGTTATGTTGATGATTATAATCACCTTTGGGAAAATCATATTTTTTATCTTCTAAAATGGGGTATCTCATTGTACCACTGATTATAACTACCTATGGGAAAATAAATATTTTCCACCCACCTTTACCTTTTGGTCCCATCATTTTTCTTCTTTTAAGGGGACTGATCATTGACCTTCTTTGTTGACCTCTCCCTCAATGGGGAATTTAGGCCTCATCCATTGCTTATTGGGGCACTAAAAATACAATATATTTTAATTCTTTGAGAATAAATTATTATGCCTATATCTTTTAATTCCTTTCCAAATAGGGGAAAATTGTAGTTTCCCCATTCTAGCCACCACTGGCTTTTGACTAGACTTCAAATTGATTTCTACCAAACATTGTAAATTAATAATATAAATCACTAAACATCCAAATTTAATCCACGCATCATTCATAAATGTTCATAATCATGTTGAGGTATTCTTATTTGGGATTACTATCCTATACACAATAATAACCTCTCATGGATTCATCCTCAATCATCTTGTGACCTAACAACTAGTAGTTTGGCCTATGAACCCATTAAGCGGGGCACTTGAGAATATTAAAAGAGTTAAAATGATAAATAAAAATAAAACAAATAATTAAACTAGAATAAATTGTTATCTAAATTATCCATTTTTCATTAACACATATCTAAAAATGGAAATTCTAAAATTCAAAATATCAAACCTTTTCATCATTGTCTTTATGAGTTATCAAGCTTCTCCAAAATATCTCAAAATATATAAGTTGAGAGCCATGAATATTAAGAAAAAATCATTACTATATGATAAAATTAAACTCAACTATGGTAACCTCAACTCACCTAGGGTTATTTTTCACTCATTCCAAGTTTAAACTCAACCTTAACTCACATTGGGTAAGAGTTAGCTTTGGAGGCTATAAATACAAGGCCATACATATTGAACCCTAAGATTTGGTAGTGTAGTGTTATTATGTAGGATTTCCCATATAAGCTTCATTAGTGAAATGTTACCATGCCAAATTCATAAGCTAGCTAGCCAAGCCAAGGTGCCAAGGAGAGAAGGAGAAAATGGAGCTTAATTGATAAAGACTTATTGATGCACAAAGCCAAACAAACCACTATAACAAGCCATTTAGAGCTCCAAGGAAGGTAAAAGAATGATTTATTTTGTGTTTTTGTTATGTTTTATTTATATTATTGTTATCTATGCTCTATCTAGTGTTTATGCTACAAGTGTTAAATTTTTAGTGTGTTATTTTAAAATTTTTTAATGACTAACACTATACTAACCTCCCCTCTATGGATTCTTTGTTCACATCTTTAACAAAGTACCTATTGATATTTATTTTTATCAATATGATTGACCCATGAAGGAAATTATAGAATGAGGACCCTTATTTATCTAAGGATTAGTTTTTAATACTATATCTCAAGGGGAAGACTATCCCCATAATTGAAGACACCACCACCACAAAGGCCTTGCAGACTTAGGCTCTTGATAAGCTAAATCTTGGCAAATATAAGTTGCTTAAGTTGTGATTTCTCCTCAGGAGTCTCATGTTGTATAAATTTTATATTTTCAACATTATATTTATGATTTGTCTTATTCATAATCATAATGGTAAAATTTATGTGTTGCTCTTCTATTGGGTGGATGAGGATCACCCAACTAGTTCTCACAAAAAATCCTAGAACTCTAAACTTGAAAAAGAAGATTCCCAATTGGACTGATCTCAAGGTTTGTCCCACATGGTTTTCAATTCTTTAAGTCTGGAGTAAGGGAAAAAATCTAGTTTAATGTAGTAAAATACAAATTTTTATCTAATAATTTACATGAGGAAGAGGAATGAACTTATCTAAAAGTAAACTGAAATGAATGTTTTAAGGGATAAAAATTGAGGTGTAAGACTGGGAAACTATTATGAACCTAGATCTGGCCTTCATTTTATGATTGGATAGGAACACCAAAAGTGGATAGGAGTGGTATCAGTACTGTAGTTTATCTATGCTGATATTGTCCAAGAGATTTGAGCTTTATGGGTTTTGTCTGCTACCTCAGTGTGAGCCTGTGTACAAAATTTTATAGGCTATAAGTCAATAAAGCTCACTATAGGTCCATTTCAATATCCAAACCTTATGTTTATCTACACACATGTAAACAACAAATCCATCAAAAGCAAAAGGGGTAAAAACTAGGTTAGGGGAAGAATGATGGCATGATCTAGAACCCCTATTATCATGATTGATGTCTATAATAACCCTCAATATAGGGTCTAAAATCAAATTTATTTTTATCTTAGGGAACATGCATAATAGATGCAAGAATGAACTTTTTCCTAGGCCCCTCCTTGATCAAGCATGCAAGTCTATGTGTGATGCTAGATATAAAATGACTTCTATAGTCCTTTATGTAGGAGACTCCTTATTTTGAATTTGGGAGATGTAATTGCATTTGACCAACATTGGAAAACTTAAGGGAAAATATAAGAAATGGGATGGGACCTATTAAGTGAAGAAAACTAATCGTTGGAGCTCAAAATGACCTTGGGAAAGAGAGTTGAAAGCAGACACTAGTGGCATCGACACTATAGACCAAGTCCAGTGCTCCCATCCTATAAGACAAAGACCTAGGGGATGGAAAGAGCATAGAAAAACTAACCTAGTTGAGGTGAAATGACTATTTGAAAGGCTTGGGATGATTGGGAATAGGCAAAATAGTGTTTAGATCATGAAATGAGACTAGGATGAATAAAACAAAAGACATGGCTAAATATGAATAAAGCTTATATTCTCCAGTCAAAGTCTCCGATGAAAGGACTATGAGAAGACAAGATATGTGTGGTTTCTTGACCAATATAGGGTGTATATATTTTCCTCCCTTTTATTCTATTAATTTAGTTAAATGAATTAATAGAGTAAAAGAAAGAAAATAAAATGCATACATGAGCCTACCTACATGAAAATGAATATGCTATAAAGGGTCCAACTCACTTCCTAGCTAGGGAAGTGGATGGAGAGCCAAATAATTCCTAGAGAAATAAATAATCCTTGAAATGGATGCCCCTTGTACTGAATCTAAACATGGAATTAATGTAATCATGGAGGAGGAGGGCAATGATTTCCCTAAGTGCTAAATCTAGTTGAAAATGATAAATGCTCAGAGGTCAAAAACTAATGTCTATCCTTTGTCCCACATAAACTCATATAATTTGGAATGTGTGCATATAATCTATATACTATGAAGAGAAAAATATATCATACCCCCCACTCTAAATAATTTGAACTAGAATTGAGAAGTGCTCAGAGGCCCAAAACCAATGTCTACCCTTTATCCCACATAAACTTGTATAGTCTAGGTTTGGGTAATGTTATAGACCAACCACTGTAGATGATAATACAATCAAACTTAGTGACAACTTGGGTACAGTTGGGTGTAATCTAAAACTCTGGTAAATGTGTAAGAAGAGAATGACATGTCTTACCATTCCAATCTATATAATCCTGGATGGTGAAGAACATGAACATCTATGTTATACCCCCAAATATAGTATGTGAGTGATGTATATGTATAATTTGTTAATTTGTATAACCATAAGTGATATGACCTAGCATTCTATGTCCCATGTGAAAAACTAGAGGTCAAAATAATATGCTTTGCACTATGCCTATAATCTACTATCTGGTTTGAATCTGTATCGAATTCACTATGAATCTATATAATCTGAACCACTATATTTTTTACTAATTTGTGTATCTATAAACTAAAGATATGCCCCTATGAATTTCTTGAGTAATGTTGAATGACCCATGTAGTCTGAATCACTATATATCTTGATCGATCTAAGTTGAATATGATAGTCTAACTACTAAATGTGTAAGAGTCATTGTGTATATATAAACTAAAGGTGTATCCATCTAAATGTCCTAAGTAATGCTAAGTGACCCATGTAATTTGAATCACTGTATATTTTGATTGATCTAATCTAAATCTAATAGTCTAAATACTAGAGGTGTATGAACTATCATGATATAGGAGAATTGGATTGATTCTTGATTCATTTGTGCATTGACTAGGTTGAAATTTGGAGCTTTAGAGTAGGAGATATGTTGAGGATATGAGTACATACCATGACCCGATTTGAGTAGTTAACAAGCTAGGTTGAGGTTGGTGGGGAAGTTACCCTAGTAAGTAGCTAAATAATGTGATTTTTGCCTATTTGGAAGCTTATCTTTGATGTTTTTGATCTATTTGAAGTGTTTTTAAGAATTTTCCACTAGTTATAACACTCATATCCAAGAGTCAATGCTATTATCTAGTATATAGCATTATTGTCTAGGTTATAACACTATTGTCTAGTGCTAGTGTCCTTTTGCAACACTATTATCTATTGGGTATAGTGTTTTAAGTTGTTTCCTTTGTTGTTTAGCTTAGTTATTTTCCTTGGCATGATTGATTGATATATATACTATTTTATGGTGTTTTACAGGGTTAGGTATGGATGAGGGAATTTTGTAGAGGCTAGGTGATAGAGACACTAAGATTTTTACCTTTGTTATATATTGAGAGAGCTGTGATGGATAGAGTAGGGCTAGGTCATGTGTGTGACTTATGCACTATGTAGTAGGAGAGGTATCTAATTACTGCTTTATGTGAGAGGTAGAATGTAAACACATGTAATTTTTGGATTCCTATTGGAGAGATTATGATTACTCTAGAAGATGTGTACCATATTTTGCATTTGTCAGTTAGTAGATGGTGTATGACTTTGTAGGATGACATGGGTGATGATGTTATTGATCAAGCATCATTATATTTTTTTGGTGTACCTTTAGGTATACATTAGAGAGGTAGTGATGATGATGTATTATTGTTATATATTGTGAAATTGAGTGTTATGCATCTATGGAAGTGGTTGGTTGTGTTATTGGTTTCATTTATTATTGTGGATAGAAGTGGGGTGTCGATTACATACAAGATGAATAACATCATGCACAGTATAGAGGTATATAGCACTATGTTCTCATGGGGTATGACTATGCTTGCCCACTTATATAGGGATCTTTATTAGTTTACTCAAGAGGCATTCAGTGGTGGTGTAAGTGAGACTACTTTATTGTATTATTGGGATTATGAGCACATAGTGGTTGTGTAGTCCATAGGATTATCAAGGGAGAGGTGGGCACCTCCATAGCCATTTAGAGAGTGGTGGACGATTATGTTGGCTATCTGATCTCCTAGGATATATCACTATAGACAAGTTTTAGATAGATTGGTGGATCAAGATATCATATGGAGGCCCTATAGAGGATCTAAGTGGTGAAAGGATGGAGTGTAGTTGTGCTATATGAGGTTCAATTATTGGTTACATGATTGTTGGGTTGGAGTGTATGAGAAATTTCAATATGAGTACATGACTAGATAGTTTGGGGTATCATAGGATGTGCCCCTAGTAGTATGGGTGTGGGTGAGGAGTGCACAAGCACCAATGAGGATAGAAGCTCATGGGATACCTACTAAGGCTACGTTAGCACCATTACCCTTGGATGCATGAGATGTGGCTATAGATATTCTTGATGTAGATGATGTTGGATGCATAGAACCATATACCACATGGTAGACTAGGCATCAATGGGCTCTATTGTATCTTATTGATGGAGTGTATGCCCCTAAATATGAGGATCCTACTCTAATCTAGGTGATGGGAGGTAAGCATTGATTATATTTGAATTATGTATAAGTTTTTATTTATTTTAGCTTGCCTTGAAAATGTATGTCTAATGTAATGTTGTAATTTTGCATTCAAGTAGAGTGGGAGGTGCTCAAGATGAAGCACCTACTAAGGTAGGAGGTGGAGATGATTAATTTTGAGAGATCATCATTGAGTTGACACTTTGAGAGCTTACACATCATGTTCTTGATGATGTAGTGCAAGAAGGTTTGATAGAGCATGCGATAGTTATATTTGGTGTTTATGCTCATTTATTTAATAGAGCTAATATAGATATAGCTACATATGTTAGAGCAATGGGAAAGAGAGATGACCTAAGGGTTGAGTTAGAGAGGCATAGGATTCCTCTACCTTATTATGGATTAGTGAGTATGAGGATCATGAATGTGTACATAGATATTTAGAGGTGGTATGTGGACTTGTATGAGGAGCATGGGTGGTTACTGGAGTGAGAGAGCTAGTGTAAGAGACATTCGGGAGCTCGATGAAGTGTGTGGTCATTGAATGCTAGAGTGGATTATGGGACTAGTATTGGAGTGGAGAGCAAGATTGAGAGTGAGGGCATGATGCCCATTCAAGATTGATTGTATCTTAATATGATGTATATGGTTTTAGAACATCATTATATATATGGATACTAAGTTTATTTTGAATCATTCATACTGTGTTATGGATTTTGGAATAGATTATTATATTTGTTACAAATAGTTGATTAAAAATAGTTGATTTGGTATTGATGTTGAGGCTATGTATGTTTGGTAAAATGGTCCTTGGGATATGTGATTTGACTATTGTTGATATGCTTAGGTGTGATGTTAGGTTTTTAATTTTGAATTGTATGTAGGTAAAGAAATTTATTTGGTTTGTAACTATATGTGAGCAACAAATTTGTTTGTTTCATAATTGGGAAATTGTTGGGATAAATTGAGCTAGCCTGAGATTGGTAAATTGTTTGGATAAGTTAAGTTGATTTAATGTTGGTAAAATAGGATTTAGTAAGATCTATATTTTGATAGGCTAGTTTTGGCTATGGATAGTTACTAGGAATTAAGAATTTTAGTTGTTAGTATATGGGGATTTAAGATATCATGTTATGCATATTACTTCCCTGAGAGTGGATCAAGAATACAAAGGCTAGATAAACCTTTGGCTCCATATTTTCCATGCTAAGTAAAGCTATAAACTAATGCTAGTATGAATATGCATCATATCACTCTATGTTGTATCTCTATTTAAACCTTGATGGCTAGCTAAACAAGTACCCATACTACTCATGCTATGTAGGAATATTATCTATATCTAATGGTATCTACTATGTACTAACTATAGATGGATGTGGAGATTTTTTAAAATGTAACTTTATTAGATGTGTAATAGGAACTATGTGTTATGAATAAGGCTCATCTATCTATAATTATATACCTTATGGTCTCTATTGTGATGTGTATGACTGAGACATAGATCTAGATGGAGCTAAAACATGTGATGGGGTCTCATTTAATCTTAACCATAGTGGATTGCTACATGAGATAAGACCCAAAAATTTTGGCCATAGTGAATATTTCTCATGAGTAGTACTATATGATGTGGGTTCATTTAATATTAATTATAGCATATTGCTACCTAAGATAGGACCCAAAAAATATGGTTGTAGTGAATATTTCTCATGAGTAGTACTCTACTATAGTGCCTATTAATCTATTAGATATGTATATAGAACTGCATTATATATTCCTCAAACTATAGTGCTATATGTAGGTTGTTCTTGTTATGGGTTTCCAAACCTTATACATAGGTGGAATAAGATATCTCCTATGAGGCTCTATCCTATAACCTACATTACTCTCATGATGAGTGACTAATGATTCCTATAAAGGAATGTCATGGGATGAATCAACCGTGGATGAATGAGGTCTATGATTCCATGATGGAGGAGATCTTAGTTCCCCTAGTAATGTAATATCTAATTCCATAACAATCATTATCTCTATGTCCATGGATATGATGATAGTTACAAAAGGGCCAATGTGGTTGTTTCTATAGGAGATGTGGATCTCATTAATGAGTATAAGGCAATGTGATTAACCTCCTATCTAATAGTGTTGATAATGTGACACATGGGATATATTATTATAAATCAAATTGTAGTGGTGCCTTGATATTTTTCTCTATAGTGCATACTATAGGTTGTGCTCTAGAGACTAGCTCTTTATTCTTAACTAGTTTCTTTTCTAGTTTTGGTCTCCTATCTTATTTAGGACATCATGGATACTAGATGTTAGGATATTTCTGTGCAATCTAGAGTATTCTAATCAATTGAATCTACCTCAATCAATCCCAATTTATTTTTTGAAGCTAGAAATATATAGCATAAATTCCTAAAATAAGACTCTATCTAATATAGTAGATGCTTGAGTATAGGTTAGTAAAGCCCATTAATAAAGATATGTTAAATCTCTAAATTTGCTATTTTGTATATACATCATAACATGTGATTCTTGAATCCTAAGATATAATCACTAAATGGCTCTGAAGTATTTTGATGTAAAGTTGTAAGTTTCTCATATGTGACATGAGGGCACGTGTTTTCTATGTAATGTCTAAAAAATGCCTCCTCTAAGTCATCATATGTGTGCAAGGAGATAATGGGGAGTAGATGAAAGAACCAATTTTGTGATTCCCCCTCTCATGTATGTTGGAAAAACTTTAGTAGAATTAAAGGATTGGCATGAGATGGAAAATCCTTCTGAAAGGTCTGAAGGTGTACAAATGGATATTCAATTCCGTCAAAGTGAGGCAATGATGGTATCTATAAATTCTTAGGTAATGAATCTTTTATGAATGTCCTCAAAAGAGGTTTACCATGTAACTCATTGGCATCCATTCAAGACTTATAGGCCTTATTTTCTAAGGTAAGGAGATGTACTTGGTGTTTTAATTCACCAATTACATTCATTAAAGAGATAATATCATGTGTTGTTACATTATCATCTTGAAGTGGTTCATTTAATCACTGAATTTGATTGTTAATTTTAGCCATGGGAACACTACATTTAGTAATTAGATCATAAAGAGGGGGTGTTTTCAATTGGACCTTGGGAGTAATGGTAACTTGGAACTTAATAGAGGGATGTGGGCTACCATTCTCTTTAGGTGAAGAGTGAGAACTTGGTTTTACTGTACTGAGGGGTGGCTTTGGAGATTCATTCATATTTTTATGTTCTAGTGTATCACATTCTAATTGAGTAAAGATGTAATTTTTATCCCTTAGATTTGCACCCTTTGAGGATATGAAAAATGTCTTATCATCTAAGTGGCACAATGGAAACACCTCTAGGCTTGTGGGCAGCCTAAGGATGAGGTGAATCTCTAGATAGGGCTAGCTCCCTTGATGTACCACTTTGTATCACAGTTATACTTGAATTTGATGGGTGAAAAGAGAGAGACATAACTAAAAGCAAAATAACCTAAGGGAGGTGATACACCAAATATATTGATTACTTCCAACCATATTCATATTACACTTGAAATCAAGGGACAAACATGAGCATAAAATTCTCTAACCTTCATCTTCTCACATCAATATTACATAGTGAGGTTATGGATGAATGTACAAATCTAGGAGGACTAGACAAGAATATTATGAGGGAAATAATGAATAGACTAACTCACCCAATCCTTTAAATTTCCTAGAACACTTCACATGCCCTACAAGAAGAATCTACCCAACTGCAAATAGATGATAGAATGAAATAACATGCTAAGGAATCCATAGTATTCACTTATGAAAAATTAAATGTTCCAAATGAAAACAATAAGAATAGTAATGGATGAGGTAAAATTTAGTATTATTATTGATAAAAAGGTATAAAAATAATTACATATTTTCCATACTCAGGTGGAGCATAGAATATAATGGCCAAAACGACTAGTTCTTATAGAACTTGAGAGAGAGGGGGGAAGAGAGAAGTCCAAGGGTCACAAGGACACTTGTAAATATATTAGAATTAGTTATCCATTCATGATAAGATGGTTTGGGATGAAATATTAAAGTAAAATAAGTACAAATGTCAATCCAAGTCATAAACCTCATGAAAAGTGGCATGAAAACTCCTTGACTGGCTTAGAAAAATTACATTCATGATTGACCCTATTTGAATGCATTATAACTAGTTAAGACTATTTAAAATTATTGGAAAGAAAGGGAAAGGTCTCAATCATTACTCACCATCCATTTATTGTATGCTTGGTCCTCTAAAATCACTTAGAAAATAGCCATCATCATCTACTGTCAAGAAAACTCTCTTTTCATACACCCTACACACTTGGTTTCCAAAAAGGAAATAGTTTCTCATGAAAATACATGGGGTGGAGTGTATGAAAAGTTTAAATACCCTCCATGTCATTATATTCATCAATAAGTCTTCAAAATCATCTCACATGAATCTTTCTACCCTTCTCAATAGCGTGTTCATTAGGCCAGTTTTGACTGGTTGAGCTGAATAACCTAGTTTGGATACTTAGAAGTTTATTTAAGGCATGAAATGAACATATAGAGTTATAAAAATTATAAACATTCCTCAAAACTTTATTCCATCTTTAGACTCTTATTATAGCTTGCACAACATAAAAAATGGTAAAAAATAGCCTATTTCTTACTCCATCTTTACAAGTTCATATAATTAGTTGGAATGTGAGGGAGATTGAGTGAGTCCTCTAAAATTTAAAATATGTTTCATAAGAAAATTATTCCATTGTATCATCTTTCTAGCTCCATTTCCTTCATCGGTCTCTACAAGGGTTTAATAAGGGTTTTAGGCCTATTTGCCCTCTTAAGCTTCATTCATAAAGGTTTGACGTCCAAGATGCCAACCAATTCCAAAAATTCATAGTTAAAGACCTGTGATAACATCCTTGAACTCCTATATCTCCCATGAAAAGCCTTCAAAAAGATGTGAGCACTTGAACCTGACCTATCAAGCTTCTTTCTCTATTTCCTATAAGTTTGAGCTATCCTAAGGTCCAAAAATGGCTTCCTTTGGGTTTAATTTTCATAATAATAGATTTAACACATCTTATTTTCCCTCATGAACATGAATCAATAGGTTTGATTTCATATCTCATATTGGAATGGTGAATGATCCACCCATTTGGTCTTGGCTTAAACCTTGTTCCAATGGTTTGCTTGCAACATTTGGTGATCTAGACCTTATTTTTGGTTTTATTACTTTTAAATATATTTAAAATATTTGTATTAACCCCAAGAACATGATCCAATAGGTGGAAATAATATCTAAGGCTATAAATTAAAAAGACTTCCTAATTAGGCACTAGGCCTCACTAAACTTCCTAGACCTGACCACAAAGTTGGGACCTCAGGACATTCTAATGAGATTATTCCTTATGTAATTGATTTAAATTTTTTTAATATATGTTTTGTATCTTATCAAACCTCATTTCAAGGTCTAAATATCTCTCAACTCATCTGACCATCTCTACTTTCCCATCTTCAAACCTACCTGCTTATGCACAAGGAGAAGTACCACCTATCTGAAATAAAACAAGGGGTACTTCCCATATTTTATCAAGATATTTGAATTTATTAATTCCTTATATAGGTTTTAAATGTCCTCTACATAAAAATTATCCTTTGGTTCCAAAAAAAATAGATCCTTCAAATCATGAAAAGCCAAAATAGTCTTTGAGAAAAGGACTGTGTGCAGGGTTGTTAGAGATAAAACTATGTGAAGCTTGTTTTAGAACATTATCCATTAATTATTTAAATTTTAATTGATTTCCTTGATTTCATATAATATTTTAAAATATTATTCAATTAGTTCGCCACCCTAAACCTCTACATACACTTTATCAATCAAGACTATGTATGTTTTGAAAGGTACACTTGTAGGTATACTTGTATGAATATAAGCCTTTATAATGGTGTTTGAGGGTCTTCATAAATTTATAAACACTATACATACTATTATTCATCCATTCATTCTTTCACATACACTTTAACCTTCCAAACAACATGCCTTTTGGATTGTCCTTCTTATAGAATAAGGGTCATCTATGGGAAACCTTGTATAGTTTGCACTTTGGAAGAACTTGAATGATCCTTTATGAATATTTCATTTCCATTTATAAATTATTATGAATTATTAATTTCATACCTATATTTCATATTCATCTCTCTATATACCCATATTACTTCTAGCTAGTTGTGTACGAGTCTTGAGGGGCCTATTGGTATACTTGTATGCTTATTTGAGCTTGAGAACAGGGTAATAAACTCTCCTTACTTTCCTTATTATCATTGGAATTAATTTATGTTTATATTATCCATATTCATGCCTTATAACAAAAATCATACTCCCTTTCCACTCACTGCCTGACTTAGTCAACATCTGGCTGTAAGTGTATATAGAGGGTTTTAAGAGGTTTATAAGTTTATTCCATACATTCACAAACTTGTTGTGGTCATCATGGATATAATAAAGGTATTAATAATATATTATATCATGTTATCTTCACTTATCCTCTTTATATGCACTTTTTAATTACCAAATTGAGCCTTCCTTGTCATGACTGTAAACACCTGCCTCTTTGACCCATATCGGTGAGCACATTAGTTAATTAGACCTAGTCATTATGTTTAGAGAATTTACATGAAACATGGAGTCTATATATCATGTGAATTCACCTTGGATTCACTTTATATGTGTTAAAATAACATCAAAATACCTTGATTAAGGTCAATGTCAGCTTGGTTATAGCTATAGGTGAGTGTTAGGTCTGTGTATGGATTGCTTCCACCCTTAACAAATGCAAAACATCTTCAATGTTCCTCTTTGATAATTCATATGGTGAGTATATGTATAATAGTATAATCATACCATATTAAACCTAATATTATGTTTTGAGACTCATTTAATTTATTTTAGAGACCAACTTGGCTCACATGACTATAGACATCACTGATTGGTTTTAGTGGTTTTATGAGCAACTTGGGGTCTCCAAAAAACTGGTCTCCACTCCTCTTCTACTCTTCAAAACCTAAAAGGTATTTATCCATGATAGAGACTATAAATATTGGTCATAAAAATTTATAAAATTTCTTTTCAACCCTATTCTAAGGTATCAACAAAAACCTCAGGATCACCATTTTGCCATTTAAGGGATAAAAGGCCTGATATAATCATCTGACTTTTGGAAGTGTTTTATATTATCATTTTAATCTTAATAGTTACAACATGGTTTTTTATAGTCTATTAAATATAAAATTATCCCAAAATAACTCCATTAATTTATTCAACAACTCAAAAGGGCCTCATCTCTCTGTATTATCCCCTATATATGCATATTTGACTGGTATGCAGGCAGTAAATAGGGTTATGAATCACACTTATGATATAAGAGCCTAAAAAAAAATTATATCATCTTTAAAATGATAATATGGGTTTATTAAAAAAAATTATTACTTATATCAAGTCAAGGTATCTCCATTTCAAGGTTTGGACCCCTTCAAACACTTGCAAGTTATGTGTCAATGGTAGAATTATCTAAATGTTGCATATGACTGTAACTCATAAATATTACTTTATGGAAAAGAGGTTTAAATGTTAATGGGACAAATATGACATTATATAAATGTAAAAAAACTCATATTTATCTTCAAAAACCATTACCAAAGTGTGAAAGTCTTATAAATAGTGAGAATTGGCTTGCAATTCAAAATGGTGCTTCTCTTGCAACTTGGATGCACTTGACCTATTAAAACATAATAAAACTTGAGAAAAAGAATTTATATCATATAATTATGAATATAAATTCATATATAACCAATATGACCAATTGGTTCATATGTAATTACCCAAAATGAAGCAAAACCTATAGGGTGCACATATTTACAAGTAGAAAAACACAGTCAACTTGTAAAGGATGATTCATAAATCATGGTAAACAAAAATTGGAAATATTATTATTTAAATGGATATCCCTAATTTTGATACCACCTACCAAAATCATTTTAGCTGAAAATCTTTATGCTAACCATACCAAGTACAAACCTACAAGTCACTTCTGTTTGCCAAGAAAAGTGAAAAAGGAGAAAAATGGTTTCATCTCAAAAATGGAACTTAAAAAGAAAACCAAGAATGTAATTTAGCATGGATAATCTGAAGATACATTTATTGACCATTTCCTACATGACACACTTCCCAAAGAGGTCATACAAGTTCCAAACTCTTCTTTTTCTTCAAGAAAACTCTCCTTTCTTCTGCATAACCTCCCACCTTTCAATTTTTTAGTCTAATTAAGACCTATAAGGACACATGGTACATTAAATAATGTTTTTAACCTTAAATATTACAAATAAATATATAAAAATCATTAAATGCTCAATTTTGACCCTTAAAATGACCCAAAAATGAGATAAGGACAAAAATAGCTAATGACCAAGGCTAGTACAACATTTAATGACCTTAATTAACATATAAAATACCTTGTGAAAAAATATTTGACCCCTTATAGACCTTTAAATTAAATTTTTTACCTATAGGTTCCCTAATTTGACTTAAAAGTCAAATTTGGTTAACAAATTATTGACTCATAGGGGTAGTATGCCTACTATACTAAATAGAACAATAGCCTTATCAATACATTGGGAATAGGGAGTCATTTTAAGTCTGAGATAAAAAATGAAATATTTGACCATTGACTTTGATCAAGACAAGACCACTAATTCCCTCAACCACACAAAGCAAGGACACACACAAAACAAGACCACAAACTAAAAAGACACACACACACACATGTGGTCAAGGCACTTAGGGGAATCAAAGAACAAAATAATATGCATAACTAGATACTAATATTACCTCCTTTATAGGATCAAAATTAAAATTTCTTGAATCATCTTTATGGTGAGATGAAACATCATGTCAAACATGTTTCTCATTGAAATAGATGTTTTGTAGATTAGACCTATTCCTTATCACCTCACTTGATCTATCCTTAAGTGGATCATAATTAAATAGGCATCCAATGTAGATACACTCCTCTTAAAAATGTTCACATAATTTATACTACTGCCCACTCTGCATTTCATAGTCAATTTATATCTCCTTAGTAGGCATGGCTTCAAGAGGATTGAATTCTTGTTCCTTAAAAGATTGAGGCCAATAGGAGCTTGTTCCATCCTTCAAGATCTGATATGTTTCTCCAAAATAATTAAGAGGATGATATCCCATCTCAATTATTTTAAACATGTCATCATGAAATGTGTATGCTTTTTGAAAGGATAGATTTGTGAGATTAATTTTCCTTTGCATACTTACTTGAGTTTCAAAATTACCTTCTCCATCCTTGACTAGATCATAGCCTCCTTGAAGAGGGGTATATACTACTCTAATGATTTCAAAAATGTCATCCAAAGGCTGATTAATAACTTTTCCTTTCCAATCCATGGTATCTTTCAAAGTGATAGAAGAATCAATGACCATTTCTTCCTCTTTGGAAAAAGGAAAACATTCTTCCTCATCAATCTAATCTAAAAATTCAACACAAGAGACCACCTCTTCTTCATCATTTAGGATTAATTTAGGGATATAAATTTTCATCTCATCTACCACAACAAGACTTTTATTCTCAAGGGCTGTAAGATCTTCCATCTCCTTCTTTGTGATTCCAAGACTAGGCATTTTGAAGTCATGTGACTTAGTCTAATGAGGCTGCCAAGGAGGTAAGCTTTCTTCAAGCAATATTTTTCTTTATTTATCAACTAGTTTATCTTCCTTAAGTTACCATACCATAGGTCCATCAAGGAAAATGGTGATGGTATTAGGACAAGATGAACTAGTTGGTGGATGTGGCACATAGAACTCAAAATTAAATTGAGAGTGAGATGTAGTGGGTTCTTTTGGAAGCTCTTAAGGAAGGGGAGGCAGAACTTAGGATAAAACCACATGATTTTATTCCTTCAACTTGAAAAACACCTAATTCATAGTTTAATTATCTTGAGGACTATCTTGAGGAAGGGTGGATTGGGTGTGTTTAGTCATATGGTATTTTTTTGGTTTTAAACCTTCCATCACACCTTGACTCAACAAGCTCATATTTATCTCTAACTCTTTAGTTTGCTTGGATAGGTTATCTTTGAAAATTATTTATCAAAGTTCATAGGAATCATCATGAGTATGTGGAATATAGGAATGTTGACATGGAACAAAATAAGATTCTTGAGGAAGGGTGGGAGGGATTTGCAAAGGATCAACTCCATTCTCCACTTCACACTCCTTGACAATGCTTCCATCTTCTTTCTTTCCCCATGATTCCACTATCTTACTATAGCTTAGGATGTTAGGATTAGGAGTCCTTTCTTTAGGAAGGATGGGAGGGTTTTTATAGGATCAATCTCCTTCTCAACTTCACACTTTTTGTCAATAAGTTTCTCCTCTTTCTTTCCCCATGACTCTACTATCTTATTCCAACATAGGATATAAGGATTATGATTATTTTTTTGAGGTGGTGGGGATGCAATGTGAAATGGAAATGAGGGATTAAACTCTAATTATTTTAATAATAAGATGTAATAATATATTTTATTAATGGCCAACTCATTTTTTTTATCAAGGTTTGCTTCAAACACAAGGCTAGTCTTTTCAACTCTCTCTTCCACTTGATTTGGAGAAGGATGACTTTGGCAATTTTGATTAGGCTCATGAGTAGGGATAAAATATGGCTGATATAAAACTTGGGGAATTAGATATGAAGGTTTTTATACTTGGTAAGGTTTCCTCTAATTAATTCTTAGCTTATCCTCTAAGATGCCATCAAACCATCACATCTAACATCTCATTTGTAAGTCTTTGCCAATTGGCTCATTCAATAGGAGCCCACTCTCTTTTGATCAAATATAAGGCATATCTCACCTTGTGAATGGAATGTCTAGTTAAATCTTGACCACATCATCTTAAAGTATCAAGCTCTAACATACACCTCTCATAGCCCAAAAGTGTTTACTTGAAGGTGGAAATGGATGGAGCTGAGGAGTGGCTAGGTTGACTAGGAGAAGCAAGATATTGAGAAGTCTTGATATAGGACTCATAAAACTCATGAAAAAGTTTAATATGATAATATTTGGGATGAAAATAACCATATTGGGGCTGGTACACTTCATGAAATGGTTGGTTAAATATTTGCTCTTGATAAAGAATGACACAAGATTGTAATGTCTCACCAACTTGTAAAGAACAAAACTCAACACCAAAGTCAGCCATAAAACTTCATGAAAGCAAGAACACAAAGAAATAAATCACCAACAATCTTCAAAAGGAAACCTGGGCTTCTTGACTAACTGATGTAGCTTTGAAGTCAGTATTGATGCTTTGATAGATACCTCCAAAGGCTAATTATTGAGAAATAACACCAAACATCTCTCAACCTCTTGGACCAAAGTCCCACCGAGCATGCCAAAATATATTTTCACTTTGATTTACACCCTTTGAGGAGATGGAAAACATATCCTCATCCAAGTGTCACAATGGAAACACCTCTAATCTTGTGGGTATACTAAGGATGAGGTGAATCTCTAGATAGGACTATCTCCCTTGATGTACCACTATGTATCACAACTATACTTAACTTTGGGGGGTGAAAGGGAAAGAGATAACTAAAATATAACTAAACCAAGTTAGGTGATACACAAAATATACTGATAACTTCCAAGCATATTAATATTACACTTGAAATCAAGGGACAAATATGAACATACACTTCTCCAACCTTCATCTTCTCACATCAATGGTACATTGTGAGGTTATGGATGAATGTGAAAAGCTAGGAGGAAAAGACAAGAGACATATAAGGGAAATAATTAATATAATAAATAACTAAATCATTGACATTTCATAGAACACTTCACATGCCCTACAAGAAGAAGCTTTCTAACTGTAAATAGATGATAAAAATGAAATTACATGGTAAAGAATCCATAGTCTTATGAAAAATAAAACATTAAAAATGAACAAAATAAGAATATTAATGGATGAGGTAAACATCAGTATTATTATTGATAAAAAGGTATGCAAATGAGTAGGGATTTTCCATACTCATGTGGAGCATAGAATACAATGGCCAAAATGGATAGTTCTTATAGAACTTGAGAGAGAGGGGAAGAAAGAAGTCCAAGGGTCACAAGGAAAATTTTAAAGATAAAATAATCAATTATTCATTAATGAGAAGAGTGTGTGGTATGAACCATGCAATTCCAAGAAGTACAAATGTCAATTTAAGTCATAAACCTCATGAAAAGTGGCATGAAAACTCTTTGAATGGATTAGAAAAACTACCTTCATGATTAAACTTGTTTTAATGCATTATAACTAATTATTACTAGTTAAATTGATTGTAAATAACGTTAAGGGTCTTATTCATGCCTCTCCATGAATTGGTTGCATGCCTAGTCCTATAGAATCACTTAGAAAGGAGTCATCATCATCATTTATTGTCAAGAAAGCTCTCTTTTCATGCACCCTACACACTTTGATTCCTAAAAGGAATCAATTTATAAATAAAATACATGGGATGGAGTTTATGAAAAGTTTAAATACACTTAATTTCCTTATAGGCATCAAGCATGATTTAAAATCAGCTCACATGAAACTTTCTAACCTTCTCACTAGTTTGTCCATTAGGTCAATTTTGACTGGCTGAGTTGAAGAACCTAGTTTGGAAACTTAAAAGTTTCTTAAAGGAATTAAATGACCATATGGATTTATAAAAATTCTAAATATTCAATTAGAACTTTATTTCATCTTCATACTCTTCCCATGCCCAACACAACACAAAAAATGGTCGAAATAGCCTATTTCTCACCCCATTTGTATAATTTCATACATCTAGTTGGAATGTGAGTGAGATTGATTGAGTAATATAAAATTTAAAATTGGTTTCATGAGAAAAATATACCATTATATCAGCTTTCTATCTCCATTTCCTTCATTGGTTCTCTATAAGGGTTTAACAAGGGTTTTAGGCCTATTTTCCCTCTTAAGCTTCATTCATAAAGGTTTGAAATCCAAGATACCAAAAAATTACACAAATTCATAGTTAAATACCTTTTATAACATACCTAAGATCCTTTTAATCCCATTAAAATCCTCCAAAAATATGTGAGCACTTGAACCTAACCTATCGAGCTTCCTTTTCCATTTCCTGCAAGTTTGAGATGTCCTAGGGTCTAAAAATGGCCTCCTTTGGGTTTATTTTTCATAATAATATATTTAAAAAATATTATTCTACCCAATAAATATTATTAAATATGTTGGAGTGCATATCTCATATTGGAGTGGTGAATGACCGCCCCCCCCCCCCCCATTTGGTCTTGGACTAAACCTTATTCCAATGGCTTGCCTACAATATTTGGTCTCTAGACCTTCCTATTGGTATTATTGAATTGAAATATCTTTAAAATATCTTAATTAACCCCAATAACATGATCCAATATTTCTAAAATCATACATAAGGCTAGAAATGAAAAAGACTTCCTGATTGGGCACCAAGCCTCACCAAACTTCCTAAACATGACTGCAATCTTGAGACCTTAGGATATTCTACTGATATTATTACTTATGTGATTGATTTACATGTTTTTAATATTTTAATTATATATTTAAAATCCTCCTTGAAATCTCTAAACAACTCTCAACTCATCTGACCATCTCTACTTTCCCATCTTCAAACCTACCGGCCTATGCACAAGGGGAAGTACCCCTTATCTGAGACAAAATAGGGGGTAATTAACCTATTTTATAAATATATTTTAATTTATTAAATAATTATATATTTTATAAATGTGATCTACAAAAAAATTATCCTTTTGTTCCAAAAAATATATATCCTCCAAAACATGAAAGCCAAAATAGTCTTTGAGAAAAGGACTGTGTGCATGGTTGTCAGAAAGTAGACTATGTGAATATTGTTTTAAACCCTTATTAATGAATTATTTAAATTTTAATATATTTAATTTATTTCTTAAAAACTTTAACAATATTCTTAAATTAGTTCACCACCCTAAAACTCTACATACCCTTCATACACTTTGCCAATCAAGACTGTGTATGAATCCCTAACTGGGTTTATTTTAATAGGTATACTTGTAGGTATAGTTTTATTAATTAAAGCCTTTTGAATTGTGTTTTAGTGTCTCACTTAAGTTATAAACTTCATTCATACTTTTATTCATACATTACTTCTTTAAATACACTTTAACCTTCCAAATAACATGCTTTTTGGACTATGCTTCTTACATAACAGGGGTCATCTGTGGGAAACATTGAATAGTTTATACTTTGAAAGAAATTGAATGATAATTTATTAATATTTCATGGAAATTTATAATTAATTATTAATTATTAAATACATACTTAGATGTCATATTCATCTCATTGTCTACCCATATTACTTCTAGCTAGCTATGTAGGAGTCTTTGGGGGCTTGTAGTTATACTTGTATGCTTGTTTGAGCTTGAGAATAAGGGAAAAAAAATCTCATTGATTTCCTTAGTATAATTTTAAAAATTTTATGTTTATATTATCCATCCTCATTCCTTACAACACCAAGCATACTCCATTTCCATTCACTACTTGACTCAGTCAACATCTAGTTGTAAGTGTATATAGAGGGTTTTAAGAGGTTTAAATTTTTTTTCCATACATTCATTAACTTGTTGAGGTTATCATGGCTCTAATGAAGGTATTAATAATATATTTCATAAATTTATCTTCACTTATCCTCTTTATATTCACTTTATATTTACCAAATTGAGCCTTCCTTGTCATGATTGTAAACACCTACCTCTTTGACCCCTATAAGTGAGCACATTATTTAATTGGACCTTGTCATTGTGTTTAGAGACTTTAAATGAAACATGGAGTATGTATATCATGTTAATTCACCTTTTTTTTCACTTTATATGTGTTAAAAAACCATCAAAATAACTTTATTGAGGTCATTGTCAGCATGGTTATAGCTATAGGTGAGTGTTAGGTCTGTGTACGGACTGATCCCAACCTTTTTAAGTGAAAAACATCTTCAATATTCCTCTTTTATAATTCACATGGAAATTATATGTATAATAGCATATTTATACCATATTTACCAAATTATTATGTGTTGAGACTCATTTCATTGATTTGAGAGACCAACTTGGCTCACATGACTGTAGACATCATTGATTGGTTTTAGTGGTTTTAGTAACAACTTTGGGTCTCCAAAAAATTGGTCTTCACTCCTCCTCTACTCTTGAAAACCTAAAATGTATTTACCCATGATATATACTATAAATCTTGGTCAATAATATGAATAAAATGTTTTTTCAACCCTATTATGAGGTATTAACAAAAACCCTAGGATCACTATTTTGACATTTTAGAGATAAAAGCCCTAAAACAATCATCTAACTTTTGGAAGTGTTTTATATTATCATTTTTCATCTTGACACTTCCAAAATGGTTTGTTATAGTCTATTAAATTTAAAAGGATCAAAAAATAAATCCATTACTTGATTCAACACCTCAAAAGGGCCTCATCTCTATATATTATCACTTGTATATGCATATTTGACTGGTATGTAGGTAGTAAATAGGGTTATGAATCACACTCATGATATAAGAGCCTAAAACAACCATTTTATCCTATTCAAATTATAATATGGGTTTATTCAAAATTTTGAGGACTTATATCAAGTCAAGGTATCTCCATTTCAAGGTTTGGACCCCTTTAAATACCTGTAAGTTGTGTGTCAATGGCAAAATTATGTGAATGTTGCATATGACTAAAACTCATAGAGATTACTTTGGGGAAATTAGGACAAATTTTAATAAGACAAATATTACATTGGATACATGTAAAACAACTCATATTCATCTTCCAAAACTATTACCAAAGTGTGAAAATCTTGTAAATAGAGAGAATCTATAGGTAATTCAGAATGGTGCTTCTCTTGTAACTTGGATTCACTTGACCTATTCATACATATGAAACTTGAGAATAAGAATGGAGAGAATATAAATATGAATCCAAAATAATATAAAAAAAATATTACCAATTGGTTTATACGTACTTACTCAAAATAAATCAAAACCTGTAGGGTGCACAAATTTACAAGCAGAAAAAAATAGTCAGCTTGCAAAGGATGGT